>PVHP010001691.1:18432-31617 GCA_004024765.1 Zapus hudsonius | reverse complement strand
GCAAATAAACCCATTCCTCCACAAGTCGCTTTGCTCGGGTTCTTTGCGCAGCAACTACAAAGTTGACCACAACAGTAATTTTTGAAAACATGCAAGGATTAGGTTCAAATGCACTGTTGGTCCCACAGGTGCTGTGGAAAGAAAAGCCTCAGGACATAGTGATAATGCTTGTATGTAGGATTTCTTACCTGGGAAGTCAAGCTATCCTCTGTTTCAGTTTGCCAAGAATCACATCAGATTAAATAATGACCTTTTTATTTATAATAAACTGAATACATTTGTTTTTCAAGCTGCAAATATATGATTTGCTTTTAAGATTTTTTTCATTTGTTTCAATTTTCTGTTACATTATCATAAACATTTAGTTTAAACTCTTAGACAGGATGCCTACAGAAATAAAATATAATTGAACACTTGTATCTTATAATTTCAATGCTACGATTTCTTTGTGATTTGAAGTGTTTTTAATTATATAAATAAATTTTGTGATAAATTTATGACTAACAAATAAATGATAATATTTATTTTGTGCTTCTTTGGCCATCCTTTTGAAAACTTTCCAGAGAATGGAGCAATATACTAATGAAAAGCTTTCTATAATAATTTATGCTATAAAACATTTTCCAACTTTGAATATATAACAATGTAGTGTGACAGTCCATTGATACAGCTTTGGCTGGAAGCTAATGAGGATATGAAGATGAAATTTGTGTTAAAGCCACCTGCTATAAATGAGGGTGACAGAGGTAAGCAAGCATTTGTCAATCACTTTCTCTCAGGAAGGAAAAAAAAATCTGTACTCCAGGTATCTGGTTTGGGATTTAAGGAAAGCTATTATTGGGAATAGATTCTTGAATGGTGTTAAGATAGTACTTACATATAAAGGCTCAACAGAACCTTGGGAAGTACAAGTTCTGTGAACTTAGAAAGCAAACTACATCTCATAAAATATTTTCTAGTTGTTGATGTTATTCCTACTTACAATCCCACTCCCATATGATACTCTGGGGAAGAATGAACAGACTGAAATATCTATATATGAAAACTGCAAGCAGGATTTCCCTGAAACCAAGACTTAAGCCATATATCCACCAGATGATAAATAACAAGACAGAATGTTTTAAAGATTGCATAGCTGGCTGTTACCCTCCCTACATGGCAATTCTTTTGTTATCAGTCATGAATGCTATGATTTTATGTTATGTAAAAGCCATTGTGGGGAAGAAGAGAATATCCATAGATATTCCCTGCCTCAGCAACAATACCCAAGGGGGGAGAAAAAAATCAATGAAAAACTGGCTCCCTCTGGTGCAATTCATAACCCCCTAACCTATGGACAGATCCAGTATGCACACAGAGGAGGGACCCCAGTGGGTAGGGAACAGAGAGGAGGGAAACGGGGACACATTCACAAGATTTGCTCATATGGTGTATAAAAACTTATTCATAATAAAGATATTAAAAAAAGAAAACTGTGTCTCAATCTTGCTGTCTATAATTGACCTTTGAATTGGAATATAACCAATGAACCCATTTCAAAAATCTTATGATGGTGAGTTGATTTTTTGTTAGAATATGATAAAACTGGGCTCAGATATTTATGGGTCACATCGTGAAAAGGAGTTGAGCTCTAAGAGAAACACGGCACTGACTTTAGGTCTGATAATCTTTCTGCTACAACACTCTTCTTCTCATTACTTTTTAAATTCTCTGTATTTACTTACATTGCCTTGCTTGTTATAGACTGCAATGCCTTGAATAGAAGCTCTGAATATAGAGAGTCTACTAGGATATATACATGTATATATCAACCCAGCATTGCTAACAGAGATTTTTGAAAGAGACTTAATCCAGCCTTGATCATTCTGAAGTAGAACTATGTGTAAACTGTCACCCAGTTCACAAAATTGACATGAAGAGTCTAAGTTGTTGAAGTACCAAAAATAAAGCACATAATAGTTGTTTACTTCTTAATTAAAATGTCAGGTAAATTAACAATGAAATGAATTTCTTTCACAATTACTTCAGATAAGCCAACAGCATAAAGTAGCACTGTATAAAAATGTTTTATGAAAATCCCTGTCAGGAAGCGGCTTACACTGGCTCAGGTATTAACACTATTCCTTTTTATGACAATCCTTTCTGTTATTACTCTGAAAGAAAACAAAACAAGGAACGGACGCATTTATAATATGAAATCCGCTCACTCTCAACCCCTGAAAACCTCTGTCCTCTCGCTTTGGAAATCAGGGGTTAAATTTTTTTTTTCTCATTGAACACAGCAGATGCTTTTGTTTTTCTTATTCGTCTCCATTCCAGGTTGATAATTTGAAATAACAACATAGAAAGGGTGTTTCAAGGCAATTTCTCATTTCAAAGGAGTCCTTAAATGGCTGGCCTCTGGGGTGAGGCCCTGCTCTCAAGAGAGTCTGGCAAAGAGTGTTCCTTAGGGCCTTCCAGTGCCATGAATCTTAGAGCAGGAGCAGCTCTTTAATGATACTGTGAGAAGCTCCTTCCATTCAGGCAAAAGGCCAAAACACACCCTCCTTTCACATTGGTCTCATGAGACTTACCATCTCCTAGAAGCTGCACCGTCATCCTCCTCCCATCCCTGGCCCACAAGGGAGTGATTCCAGGTGGAATCTGCAAGAAGCAGCTGCACAGGTGCTCCCATGAGTCCACCTTCCAGCGCAAGTGTGTGAGCACCCACACCACAGCATCCGCTGGGAGGTAGAGGACCATATTGCCAAGGCTGCCTTTTCTTCAGTTGCTTTAAGAACCATGGCTTGTCCCACCTGCCAGTTCTATTGTGTTCACTCCACATTTGTACAATCACTTTAGTCAACAGCCTGCTTTCTTTTGAAATGATAGAGACTGAATCAATCAGGTTGGCAGTGAGCCATCCTGTCAGCAATGGTAGAAACAGAACAATCTAGTGACAGACTAGCCCGATGATGAATGTTCCCTGCTTTTTCCTAGTAGCCTGCAATACAAGCTTCTAAAAGACAGTTTAATATCCTCAGCAGTCATTGGGGTGCTCTCCTGTCAGCAGCTCAGTGCAGGAGTTGCACACTCCCCTTTCCTGCAGACTTGTCACAGTGTGAGCAAAGAAAGGACCCTGGCAAAGAGCAAAGTAGGATCCTCCACTGCTGTTATGGCCTCTTGGATGGACTCAAGTCCTTACAGTGTTGGTGTACTGGCCTGTGAAAGGTGTTCATGTTCTGTTATGTATTCTCAACCTTTGCAAAGAGTAAAAGAAAATCTATTTCTGTTTAAATTCTCAAGTAGAATGTTTCACAGTTCATAAAACATAATTTTAAAATATGCTCTACTTAGTGCTATTCAATTCTGTACATGCTCAGCTTATCTATGAAGTTCAAAGTGTGACTGTCTTTTAGGGAGGGTAGTCATTGCCAAGGGGAGGGGAACTAGAAAAGGTTTTTTTCTGAAAGCATGGTCTATGAGACACTCATTGGATATAAAGTTAGAATTATAAGTAGATAGAGATAGGAGGGAAAGAAGGAGAATGGAAGAGACTCAGGACAAATTGGGGGACCTCTCTGGAAATGGCACAGTTGTCTACTATAAGGTTGTGTGTGTGTGTGTGTGTGTGTATGTATGTGTGTGTGTGTGTGTGTGTGTGAGAGAGAGAGAGAGAGAGAGAGAGAGAGAGAGAGAGAGAGATCTTAGAATGTGATAGGTGCTTCTGTACAGTGAGGCAAACCACAGTTTCTATGAGTTCTGTGTATAACAGAAGAATGTTAGTATGTATGTCCTGGATATTACAGTAAAGTCAATGACCTAGAAAACCATTCAAATCATGAAAGCATCACCTTTCAGACCTGTTTATAAAGGAAGTAAGACAGCAATTAATGAACCCCACTTTTAGATTTTCTCTTTGAATACTCCAAATCTCTTCAGGTTGAATCTCAAAGACTTTTCAGAGACAAAGAAGTAAGAATGCTCTCATTCAATACTGCGTATCCCATAGATTTTAAAATCTGATTAGACTTTGGAGCCTGTGAAAACCAACAATCTGGGCACACTGACATATTAAAATTTATAAACTTACACCCCTACTTTTACCAACACCAATTAAAAGGACCTTTTCATTGTGTGTAGAATCTACCCAAATTCAACATCATCAACTGAAAATTCCCCAGCCCCAAATATTATTTCAGATGAAGGAAGAATATATTGTCATCTTGAACTCCATCTTTTTTCACAAACATAACACATATTGTTAACATTTAAAGAGATTATACAGAAATATTTATAAGTGATCATTACAATTAGTAAGCATTGAATATTATCATCAACACGATGATGATTATCTTTAAAGAAAGATATCATTGTAGAACATTAAATATTGAAGATATAAATTATGAGAATTAAAGAGATTTTATTTTTTTATTTTTCATTTTTTTGGTTTTTCGAGATAGGGCCTTTTTCTAGTCCAGGCTGACCTGGAATTCACTGTGTAGTCTCAGGGTGGCCTTGAACTCATGGCAATCCTCATACCTCTGCCTCCCGAGTGCTAGGATTAATGGCATACACCACCATGCCCGGCTCGAATTAAAGAGATTGTAAAAGAAATCCAGGAAAACTGGACACTGTTTCCTACAACTGATACAACAAATTGGGCAGCTTAGTAAGGTATTGAGACAGTCTGGGAAAGGGGTGAACCAAGCAGCCATGACTCTTCCCCCATGGTTCATCTTGTTTTTGAGTTGGTCTTTTCCCTGACATTAGTAAGGCTGCCACCAACGTATACTAGCCCCATAAGGTATGTTTCTTACCTAAATCTATGATGTTGGATAAGTCTCTTGTGTCCTTAGCATTATGAGAGAATGCTGTTTATTTTCATAAAACATTCGTACAATTTTAAATTAAGCATGCTTATGGTAGAAATATTAGAAAAGAAAACAAGCACAAAGACCATTACAAAATCAGTATGAACACCACATTTTAAGCATGGAAAAGTGTATTTTTACAAAAAAGAATATTATCTTTATATTACATAAAAAATGAATCATAATAAATACATATGTAGGAAACCCATGTACTACAATTATTGAGGTGTTCTACCTAATCACTAATATGGCAGTTTTAAGAATTTTAAATCAATATATCACTTCAATTATTAATATTATTAAATGCATTTAAACAGGCATTTTCTAAATAATCACCCAGCCCTTATAACATACAACAAAATCGATCCATTCTAAAACATGTCCATTAAACTTCTGTTTTATAGCAGTTTTCTCTTTTATATAACATCGACTTATTGGAGAAATTGACAAACTGTCATGTAAAATTGACCCAAGTTTTAATGTATTATTTTACTATGCTTAAGGCTCCACATTAGCGTAGTGAGATTTATGTATGCGACGTGTAGCATTTTATTTTACACTGAACGAGAGAGTAGAAAGAAGGAAAAGATGGAAGGAGGGGAAGAAAGAGAACAGAGAGACAGAGAGAGAGCTGCTTAATTCATTAAATTCTAGCACTCAGATTTTGTTTCTTTCTGGAAGGTACTACTTTAACACATACCCTTCACAAACTTTTATTCTGAACATCTTGCTCTTGGCGTGAATGAAACTGCACTCAGCTTAGTTGTGGACAACATGAGGTAGCACGTGGGTAATGATCTCACAACATTTAGTAATGCCACTGCAAGCACTTCAGTTCTGCCATGAAAGGTATAGCTAGTTAAGCTGAGTGTGGTGACTCATGCCTGTAATCCCAGCACTTGGGAAATTGAGGTAGGAAGGAGAATCACAGTGAGTTTGAGACCAGCCTGGAATACAAAGTGAGTTCCAGGACAGCCAGGGCTAGAATGAAACATAAAAATCAAAACAAAAAATTATATAACCAGCTATGATTAGCTCATATTTAAAACTGAATACATGTCCAGTACTCAAACAAAGAGGAGCCAGACTTGTGACAATCAGTTGTCAGTCTTGGATGTAATGTAATATTTTTCTTGATGATGACACATGCATATAACAATAGTATTATCCATTCCATAAAATTACTAATTTCATTGTCTGTGATAAAAATCTTAGCTATATATTAATATTACTTATTCCAATTATATAAAAAGCTGATTAAAAAAACTAATTTCCTGAAAATTTTGGAGTAAATATTTTATTTCATCAAAATGGCTTTAAATAGGTACATTTAAAACAACAAAAGTAATTTTAGTATATGGACAGTTTCTCAATAGGAAGCATAAGCAAACATCTTTATCGATGAGAGGTAAGGATTTAGGATTAGCTCTTTAATATTTTATTCAACACGAGGGCTATTTAGTTAGGTTTGTGTTTAAAAGATGTTAATGCAGCTTAACCTTTCCAAATTCTTTAGTCTATGCTTACAGAATACTATTTGACTGCATATCCATTGATCAATCACTCTGTTGGTCTACAGAAGGTATTGCTGCCCTGTTGAATCCAAAGTGTAGAGATGTTCATTCCATTTCTCTGGCCGAGGTGCTGAAATCAGCTTCAAATTGCATTACAACTGTCAAGCAATCCAAGAAAGTTCTGTTATTTTTGCATTGCATTTCTAATCAAATCTAAATGAAATATATATCAAAGCATTTAAACTATATCCGATTTTGTGGTTTTCAGATAATCAAAGGGCCTTTATTAGCTACAAACAGGAAAGCAAGGACTTCCCTCAGATATCTGAAAAGGCCAGACAATGATATTGTCCAGTGGGGATTATCATCTCCAGTGAACATAGGAGTCTGGGTAGTAGGATTGTAGTGATTTTGAGGCCATCCTGGAATATAGAATGAGTTCTAGATCAGCTTGGGCTAGTGTGACCTCATATTTAAAAACAAAACAAAACACAATGTGAAGAACAGTTACCCAACCAGAAGAAAGAACCAGAGAACTGAAACACAGAACTTTTGAGATAATTCAGCCAATGAATTCAAAATACTAAGAAAAAAGAAATTTCTGAAGCAACTATGGAGCCTCTGTAAGGAGACTAGATCATTACTTAATGCGTGTGTACAAGGATAACAGAATAAAAGGGTCAGAAATCATATTAACATAAATAATGGTTGACAGTGACCCTAATTGATGCCAACATACAGGGATGAGAAGAACCAAGGTTTACAATCAAAGGCAACCAAAATGGGAGTATGCCAAATGAAATGGTAACTATCATATGTTAACTATCTTAACATGACACATATGATAACTATCAAAATCAGTGACAAATTGCTGCTAATAGTAAGACATAAGGAACATATGATACCTCAGAGAACCAATGTAACTGTTGATTAATTTCTTATATAAATTCACTCAATTCAAGAGAGACCAGAAAACATATTCAAAATTCCAAAACTAATCATGACCATTTTATCCAGAAAACATGCCCTTCCATAATGTTAAAGTTGTAGAAGGAATTTCTTTCCACACAAGAGGGCATTGATGAGAAACTCAAAATTAATACAATGCTCAACAGGAAAAAAGTCAATATCATCTCCTGGATGATCTGAAAGAAAATAATGAAACTCACATTCTTTGTTTTTATTTCATTTTACTACTAGAAGTGCTAGCCAGACCAATGGAACACCAGAAGAAATAAAAAAGCACCCAAATTAAAAACAAAAAAAAAAACTACAGTTGTCTCTATTTGTATATGATGTGATCTTACACAAAGGAAACCTATGGATTAATTTAATCAAGGAATTAAATATCTCTGAGCTAAAACTATAAGACACTGGATACAGAGTTTGACAAAGATGCAAAAATGAGAAGGCATTCCATTCTTCTGGTTTAGAAAAATTACTATTATAATTTGTATACTTTCCAAAGTGAGCTTCAAGTTTCCTGCACTATCAAAACAATTACATACAGGAATAGAAAATAAATCTTAAAAATTATTGAGGTATTAACACGTGTGTGTGTGTGTGTGTGTGTGTGTGTGTGTGTGTGTGTGTGTGTGTGTATGGTTGCACCGGGGTCTCTTGCTCTTGCCAATGAAAGGCCCTCCACTAATCTATGGGTGACAGGGGAGTTGAATCCAGGCTTGTAGGTTTTGTAAGCAAGCTCCTTTAACAGCTGAGCTCTCTCACTAGTCCCCCAAATATAAATTTAAAATTTTACATAGAACCACAAAACCCTAAACAAACAAAATAATCTTGAGCTAAAAGAACACATCATACAAACTCTTCACCAAAATAGTATAGAACTTACATAAATGAAGACACGTTGATAAATGGAAAAGAATAGAAAGAGCAGAAATATACATATACTATCTGAAATTTAACTAAAGCGTCATGAGCATACAGATGAAGAAAATGTTCTCAATTAATTACATATTCACATGCTCAGGAAGGAAGCCGAATGCCTGTCTCTAACCATCTACAAAACTAAATTCAAACAGCTTAAAAAGCTAAATATATAATCTTATATATTAACATTACTAGTGTAAATGTAGAAGAATGATTTAATATATTGGTCTGGATAAGTCATTTATTTATATAAGATTCAGAATCACAAAAAATATAATAAAGCATTTTTAAGACATGAGGAACATTTGTTGTTAATTAGAGTTCTGGGACCCTGTTTGGAACATTGTCGATTTTGGCCTCAGTTCATATGTCTACTCTAACCTTCCCACTTCTGTAGTCATTCCTTCACCATCTGTCATTGATATTTTACTTGGTGTAGGCCATAATTTAACATATCAGAACCAAAGTTCAGGATTTTACCTAAAGTAACACATTTCTAAACACTTGTTATCGCTATCATTTTGGACCCTTGTCCATGTTTAGTACTGAAATAATTATTAACAATAAAAATTAGAAAAATTAATGATATGTCAATGCTGCAGAATAAAAACATACATCAATTAGAAAAAGGGAGCCTACTGACCAAGAAAGTGATAAAATAAGCAAAGCAAAGTCAGATATGGCTAAAATAGTATGATATGCTATAAGGAAAAAATAGAGATCTACTGCCCTAATTATTTATTAGGTAGCAGAAATCCTTACTACGCACTGCATAGGATGGAGAAAGTGAATGAAATAAAGGCTGGAGAGAAGAATCTTAGAGATCCCATAGTAAAGAGCTGGAAAAGATTAAGAAAGCATTAAAAAGAGATGACTCTAAAGACATTGTTTCTTCAAAAGTCTAAAATAAATTGAGTTTTAGGGTATGTTATCCAACTTCAAGGTCACATAGTGAGAACATGATATGCTGTAAAGGAATGATGGTTGCCATGGATTTTACAAGTACAAGGATGACTTGGACCCTGTGATCACAGAGCTTGCAACTTATGTGAGTAAACAGATGCTACACATAAAGCCATTATAAAACATATGTTCAACAAATACATACAAATAAATACACATATGAATAACCAAGACAGGAATGCTAAGAGATAATGTGTCAATAAGTGTTTAGAAATATCCGGATCAGTTAATGAAGATTTTCTAAAGAAAACAAACAAAAAAACCAAATCGCCAAGCCCTGGACATTCATGGAGTGTGTGTGTGTGTGTGTGTGTGTGTGTGTGTGTGTGTGCATTTTTGTGTGATTATGGTGACTTAAATGTGAGTATATGTCCCTCATAGACTTAGGGGTTTTTGATTAAGGTAAAATTTCCCACTTACTCACTAGTATCCTGCTGGAGGAGGTGTCACTGGGGCAGGATCTTTTAAGTCAATCACTAAGGTGTGTTCAGAGTAAGGTAAAGCTCTTGCTGTTGGTGTTTTCTGGATATTTGGTGGTATCTCTCTGATATGAATATATGGAAGTGAGCCAGATTCTTTCACCATTAATAGTGTTTCCCCAGGATACATTAAACCTGGAAAAAAAAACAACACCTTTCCTCCCATAAGCTGCTTCTGGTCAGGTGTTTGTTCCATCAATGAGAAGTTACTGCAAAAGGAAAATTGGCACTGAGAAGTGGAATTGTTATTGTAATGAATCTGACCTTGTGGGTTTTGATCTTTTGGCATTTCTTTGTTGGAGGAATATGGAAGGATTTGGTACTTTGGACTAGAGAAGACTCTCAGTGCTTTAAGCAGAGCTTGATGAGCTATTCTGATGAGAGTTTGAAATTTCTATAAATACTGAGAGAATTATGGACTGCGAAGGCTTCACTTAGGATCTCTCAAAAGAAAAAGAGACCTTTGTTGGAACTTGGCTTCCAGCATAAAGCCTGGCTGCATTCATCTATCAATGCCAAGAGGATTTGATCAGGTGTTTTTCCCAGTAATGAGAAAGTACAAAAGCCTCCCAAGTTCAAAGACGTTTAAAATTAAAATGAAAATATAACTCATAGTTTAATAACCTTTAAGTTGAAACATTATTATATATTTATGGTTTGCAAGAAACTTATATTTTATTGTAAAGCACCTTTTGATGCTTTAGACTTGTATCTAAAGACTCATGAAGATTTCCCTTCAGTGAAGGAATTTCATATGTCTTGCTTGTTATAAATGAATAATTGAGTTTCTCATGAAAATTTATTAAGATTCTATTTTGGGATTTACATTTATTTTGATGGTTTTTATATATGAACATAATATATTTTGATCATAATAATCTCTCATTATTTTCTTTTTTACTTTCTCCCAAATCTTTCTTCTGCAGAATCTCTTCTTTTTCCCAACCAGTCGCTCTTTTACTTTGATGTTTTTTTTTTTTTTCTGTAGACCCACTGAGTTTAGAGTTTTGTGAATGAACATGGGTGGGATTTATTTGTTAACCAAAGTACTTGAAATCTGCAGAAAATGTCTCTGGCTCCCCCAGCAACCATTAACTCTCCATAACTTCTCAAGAAGGTCTGGGGCCTAGAGTTTGAGCAGAAGTACTCTGCATGGGTGGATAATATTGCTCTCAGAAGTCAGAGTTTATTATAGGTAAATCTCAGCATCAGGGATGTCTTACCCCCCAGTGAAGTGCTGGTCAGGAAAGTCCCTGGGGCATCCTAAACAGAACAGGCTACTGTCAATTCTCTTGAATGCTCATCAGATCTAGGTAGTAAGATCCAATTGCTAGAGAACACTAAGAATTATGCTGTAACTAAGCTGGAGGCATTCTACCTGATGGCTAGCTGTCATTGTGCTGGAAAGTGTTATGTCCTTTGCAGGGAGAGAAAAATCATTAATAATCATTTCCAGCAAACTAATTAGTTGGTTAGAGTAGAAAGTCCAAATATGTCTAATTACAAAGGAAGTGTACGTAGCTATTTAAGAAGCTTAGGCAGAAAAACGAGAAGTCCAAGGCCTGTCCTGGGGTATGGAGTGAGTTCAAGGGTATCCTGAGCAACTTGATTTGAAATAAAAAGTGAAAGAGAAGACTCCTTAGGGTATAACTCAGTGATAGAGCATTTTCTTAGCACTTATGAGGAACTGGTGTAAGCCCAAGTGCCACCAAATTAAAAAGGGGAAGATGTTCAATGTTGGGAATGGCACAGTGATGCCAGGCTTGGTCCTCTAAACAAAATTAACAGAGAATTAACATCTTCTTTGGGTAAGGATATGTGCCTTAGGTCCACAACCAAGTTCACTGCTCTCAGAAGTTTCATAGAGGTGTTGAGAGAGAAACTAGAAATGAGAGAGTGACAGGTACTCAGCTTCCTTGAACAAGAAGGAACTGCCTCCTGTAAGAACTTCTATGAAGTGGTAAGTAGACTTCAAAGGTACAGAAATGAAGAAATAAAAAGAAACTCAATGAAATTTCTAGGTAGCGATTCATCAGATGGGCAGGCATCTTGTGCTCATCAGCATGCCCTTCACCTTGGCAAGGGATATATATTGTTTTCTTTGAAACAGCTTCTTGCTACATAGTCATGGGTAGCTGCTTGTGTAACCCAGAACTGGCTTTGAACTTGTAGCACTCCTCCTGCAGGCTCCTGAGTACTCAAATATAAATGTGTTTCATCATACCTAAAAGATGTCTATACATAAGAAATTACTTAGTTTTAAATGATCATGGCAAACAACTTTGAACACAACATTTTAGAAATTGAAATGAGAAGTGGCCTGATCTATACAGAATGCTCAACATTACATTAGGATCCCAGTTCTCCACCAGCATTTTAAGTGGAAAGGAAAAATATCACACATTCAAAAGAAAGTGCTCTAAGTAAAAGCAAGTAAGACCATTTCTTTAAGCCAACTGATCAGAAGCTGTTCCAGAAGGACCGAAAATCAAGTTCAGGCCAGTTGTTCAGCAGCAGTCAGAATCAGACCCTGTTTATATCACAAAAGTCCCCCTCAGAGTTGCTGTGTCTCACTGATGTCAAAATTCACTAATGTGGCCCAGTCTTTATGACATTTACCTCACTACAGACATCACATACATCCTACTATGTTTTTCTATATATTTCGATGGCTGTATTAATGAAGGCCTTCTCAACATTGCAGTTTGTTTTTGCTGAAATTTCCATAAATACAAGTTCATCTCCTGGGCCTCTCTCCTGTCTTCACATCTCTGTGGGATTCTGGAACACTCCTATCCCCTTTCACTATGAGAACCCTGTTGGAGCTCCAAAGCTAGCAGATATCCTCTAAACATGAGGTCAGGGAACTGAAAGATTCACACTGGGTAATGTACACAGTAGTGATTCCTCTGTGTTCTGTATCCCAGATGTGCAACAGGTTTCTTTTCCATCAATGTTGACCAAAGGGACTCCAACCTCCACACATATTGTGAGATTGTGCACAGCTTTTTGATGAACAGCAGGAGGAAATATGACTTCTCCACTTGACCAAGGAACTTGGCAGCTTCAAGACTAGTTAACAATATCTTTGAATCAACACATTTAGGCTACAGTTTACTATGGCTAACCTGTACTTGAAATATCCCTCAGGTACTTGTACCTGAAGTATTTTAGATGCAAAGCATTCAGGCCATAGAAAGGGATTCACAAATGATAATTACCTATATATATATGCATAAATATATAATTACATATTTTCACAGTGTGCATCAATTTGTGTTCTTGGTTAATTTGATGATTCCAATAATTTGCATACAATTATTATAGATTATAGAAAAGCTTGGTCTCATTTTAAAAATATATCAGCATTTCCAATGCAAATGGCATTTGATATGAACATGTATATGCAAACATATATATATAATTATATATATATATATATATATATATATATATATATATATATATATATATATATATATATATATA
>PVHP010001691.1:0-18332 GCA_004024765.1 Zapus hudsonius | reverse complement strand
AGGAAAAATGAAAAGTGAAAAAATCAAATATATATCTATCTCCTCCCTCATGATCAGCCAGGGGATAACAACAAACAGCAGATTTAGCCTAGGTTAAAGCCTGAGTAGGCAAGAAGTTTCAATACCTCACTCTTTAAGTGACCCTTGTTATGCATGAGTAAGAAGAGCAAATCAACTTGCAAATTAGGGTAACTGACAGTGCTCTTAAAGGTCAGAACAATATGCTGCATAGATAAGCTTACCTGGCACTGGTTCACTGACTTCTGTTCCAGCTCATGAGCATTCCGCACTATGCCAAAGCTGGACAACCTAAGAAGATACAATCCTGCCAGAAATCAGGGGAGTGGAGGAGGACAGAGGAATTGTCAAATGAAGATTAGAACTTTTAGATCTCCTTACCTAATTCAAGTTAAAATATTTCAAAGTCATATAATACATTTCAAATACAGTCATAGGAGAAAAAGTACAATTATTGCCAAGATGTTAACATTGCCAAATTTAATGCTAGTTTTAAGTATAAAATAAACAAAATTACTATGATTAGATAATACAAAAAATATTCCACCCTTGGCACACCCCTGTAATCTCTGCACCCAGGAGATAGAGGCAGGTGGATCTCAAATTCATGGCCATTTAAGAGAATTTAGTAAGTTTCAAATCAGTTGGACTGCATAGTGGCACTTGTTATAAACAAAAACACTAACCAACCTAATTTCATACTGAAGAAACCCTGCTAATTTATAGTCTGTTCTACAGAGCTCTAAAACATTTTTCTTTCAGTTTCTAAGGTTCATATTACTGCTTATAAGATGACCAAAATATGTATCATATAAAAGCTAGGAACTATTCAAACATCTGCAATCACTTGGCATTTTATCTATTTCTATATAAGGGACAATCTTCAGTGTCTTTGCAATACCTACATGTTGAAAATAGGTGTTGATGCCTGACTAAAAAATTCCTTCCAAAGATTACCTTTGGATGCATATTTTACTTTACATAGACCGAAGAATGTTTTTATATAAGCTTGCTAAGGGCTGATTTGATTTAACTGAAGAAAAGAGAACAGTGCATTTTACATCTCTTTAATTTTGTTTAAAGTAGCTCTGTGAGTAGAAAAAGTTTGAAAGATGTACCCAGGCTGGCGTGCCTAAAATTGCTCCCACCAGCAGAACTATCTATTATGTCCAACCTTTTATATCTTGCATTTCTATAGGATAAATGGCCTAATATTGGATTGGCAATTTCATATAATTTAGTCTACTTAAATAAATAGGCATCTGGAGTGTACTTTATGGGATAAGTATCTGTGAAAGTGCTCAACACACTAGGCTGCTAGGCAAAGTAACTGTGTGCAGAGCTAAAGGTGACCCCTGCACAGATTGTTGAAATGAATATTTCATTTTAAGAATATTCATAGTGATTGTAAAATAACTGTTTAATTTGATTGTAGAGAGCTAATTCAGATCATTTGTAATCATTAAATACACTTTGGATTTTAGATGTAGGCTTCAAACACAACCACCCTAACCAAGAGCATGTTGCCACTTGCTCGGCCTAACTCACTTGGCCTCTACTGCTTTAAATTCTTTGGCCAAGATTTCACTGGATGA
Organism: Zapus hudsonius; assembly: GCA_004024765.1. Lineage (NCBI taxonomy): Eukaryota > Metazoa > Chordata > Mammalia > Rodentia > Dipodidae > Zapus > Zapus hudsonius. The sequence continues at coordinate 16,719 of PVHP010001691.1, read as the reverse complement.
AGGCACTTTTACTCCTCACACTGCATTCTCATGCTGGCCATCAGCGGACCTTGCAGCATTTCAAATGAAGTAGTGGGTAAAGTGAGAGGTATTCCCCATCATGATTAATCAAGGTGCACCTCCAACTCAGACATTCTTTGTAGGACCCAGCCTGGCTGAATATCTGAGAACTAAGTTTTAATATGCCTCCAGATGAGAGCCTGAATGGTAGCTCATGCCTTTGTTCCTAGCATACCTGTGTCCCCCAGGAGGCAGGGGGGATGGCTGACAGCCCTAAATCCTGTTTACAAGTGCTAATAGGTTTTACTCCTGCTGGCTGAGTTTCCATACCTGTGTTCCTGTTTACTGAGCCCTCTTTGTGTAAGAGATAAGGTAATACAACCCATCCCTAGATTGTATATAAGGTTGGATGTGAAAATAAAGTTTTGAGATCTGCTTGGACACTTCTCCCGGCTGCGTGTGATTGTCCAGCCCCCGCGCTCACCTTTCCTCGATTGAGCCAGGTCTCCTGCTGGCCAGAGAGACTAAGGCTCATTTAGCAGGGGGCCAGGGACCCATGCAGTAAAACATCTGGAGAAGCACCCAACAATTCTTCTCGTTTTTATAAGTTATTGCTGCTGTTTTTGAAACAATACTTTAAAGACATAAAAATATTTGCTGTCTATCTGGAAACCACTCAATTGAATGATCTGTCATTTATCTGCATATTTAACTGGGTCAGTGCACACCAGTGTGTGGCCTTTATCTACCTTCTTCCCAACAGGTGCAATCAAATGTAACAGTGAAACCAGCAGGCACTTAGAAGCCTGATACAAAGACACTTCAAAGAGCTGAAATCCAGTGTCTTGGATTAATGATGTCCTGTGTTAAGAATGGTTTTCTTTCTAATGACTAATTGTTTTTTATATCAGTGTATTAATATACAAAAAATAAATAGCTGCCAAATAGTTCTCTATTCCAGGTATCCAAATACTTCCTTATATTTATTCCTCTATCACTTAGAAAAGTGCTGAATGTATATCAACAGATGTTCATGAGAAGTATTTTTTAAAAGATAAGCCATATAGTCCTATGTATGTTTATAGCACATTAACGTTTAGGAAGCAATTTCAAGTATATAAAATGTAATTGATAGAGTATGTATAGTATATTAGAATGTGCATGAAATTTGGAATCAGAGATTAACGGTATGAATTCTGTTCTCTCTCTCTCTCTCTCTTTCTCTCTCTGTCTTGTGTTTTCTGTAAGAAAAATTTGAACAAACAAAAAGCCAGAAACTTTACTTCCACACCTCTAAAAGGGGTTACTAAAACGTCTTATGGGCATTAGTGGAAAAAATAAGGGATTGTGTGCAAATGCTGATGTGTTAAAAACAATTCAAGTGTGAAAAGTTCTAATTACAGATCAACAAGTTTCAGCTCTCTACATAAAATTACTTGGCCAAAGTCTCTACCTACAGTTCTGCTTTCCCAGAGATGGGTATGGATAATACCATTACCTATAAGTTTTTATCATTGTAATCTCTTTATATAGAGTCCTACATAGTTGTTAATTACGGGTTACTGAATTTACTGAGACTATTTTACTAGGAATGGTATATTTTATGATTCCATTCATGTCCTTGCATTCCCTCCTTTGTGTTCGGTGTAGGGTTCTATGCAAGTAGCATTCTCAAAAGGAACAAAAAGAGGAAACCCACATTTTCCTTCACTGACCAGAGAACTTGCATGATCACTACAGGAGAATTAATTTCCAGAAACAGTTTTTTTTTTCCCCCACAAATCCTGTCAACAATTTACAGGTAAATCCATTCCCACCTGTACCAACTTTCACAGTTCCTAATTGTTCAATATTTAATAGGCTTGGTTTGTTTAAACCATTTTCTCTGGACCTCATTATTGTTTAGATGTTTGTAGGAAACAGTACCAGTAATGGTTAAATTTGAGAATAAAACTTGGTCTCTAGATATTTGATGAGTTCTTTTCTTTTGAGAATTTTATGCATGAGTATTATATATTTTGATCATACTAGCCTCTATTACTATCAACCCCCCAATTTTTTTTCTTAACTAGCTCCATTTCTACTGTGATGTGGGGTGTGTGTGTGTGTGTGTGTGTGTGTGTGTGTGTGTGTGTGTGTGCCGCAATGAGTTTATTTAGAGTTGTTTGCATGAAGATGGAGGGTTATTTACTGGAACATGAAAAACTTACCAGTCCATGCACCATGGAAGAAAATATGCCCCCAGCAACTTTAACTACAAATAACTCCTCAGGAAGGGTTGAGCAACTCGATGAAGAAATGCTGAGAGAACCAAGCTTGTGCAGGGAAGCACAGCTATTGTGTGTTCGTAAGAGAAATGACCACGTCATGTCCAGAAGACAGTGCTCCCAAGCATTCCTCCCTAGCTTCTGCCTCTTAAATCCTTAGTGCCCTATCTTCTGCAATGTTTCTCTAGTTTTGTAGGGGATGACAGAGATGTCCATTTAGGGTTACGTACCCAGTGGTCATTTATTTTCAGCTCTTGATGAGTTTTGGGTCTCCCCAAGAATCACCACCAATGCAAAAAAGGAGCTAAGAGTGGCTCTAATCAATACATATAAACATAAATATTCAGAGGGCAGACTGATGGGTGATAGCCATTCTTTAACATTTTATTCTGGCAGTGTTAGGAATAGAACCCAGGATCATGCTAGTCAAGCTCTGGCATCAGTAAGACTCTTGCTCTAATCAGAATGAATAGATGAACCAGCCTGTGTTGCAGGCATTGAGGTTTATAACATGGTCCCTTTGGTTCTCCGCTCCCTGTTTGTAGACAAAATGAGCAGCTGCCTCTCACTTCATCTTCTCCTCCAACATGGTCTGTACCTCTTTTCAACTGCAAGCCAAAATAAACCTTTGTTCCTTCAGTAGTTTCTTGTCCCAGCAATGAGGAAAGTTACTGATATAGTAGTATTGAAGCATATGCAAACCTCTACTTTGATCTTCACAATTGAACACATTTTTCATATGAGCACTCTTTATTTTCTATATATAATATTGTGTCATAGAAAAGTGTTTGAAAATTATTGTATGGGCTTTTCCTGTTTGTCTCAATGTTCTCCCTTTCCACCAACATATATATCTGAGAGAAAAAGAGTGTGTGTGTGTGTGTGTGTGTGTGTGTGTGTGTGTGTGTGTGTGTGTTACTCTGCATCCTAGATTTCCTTGCCTTCACTCAGTGGCCCAGTCTGGACTTGAGCCAATAGTTCTCTGCATATCTCGGCCTTCTGAGTGCTGGATTTTGAGATTACAAGACTATACCACTATGCCCATCTTTCTAGTAACATATTTTTTACATCATTGTAAAAGGAGCTGTCAGGAAGTTCTGGTGTTTTGTCTAATAATTGAAAAATCTCATCTCAGATTCACAGAAAAGTAATAAAAATAACCATGTTTTTGGCAAAAACATGAAGTTAAAAGTTTTGAGACTAAAACTCCTATGTTTCCATATATATGGATATATATATCCATATATAGATGTATAGATGATATGTGTGTGTTTACTATGTGTGGTGTGGTATAGGTGAGGTGCTCTGTGTGTGTATAGTGGATGTACCTGTCTGTGCAGATACACCTGCCAGTGCTGTGTGTGTACAGAAGACAGAGGACAACTTTGTGTGCCCTCCTTTATCACTCTTCCACTATATTCCTTGAAATGAAGCTTCTCTCTGAATCTGGAGCTGCCATTTTTCATTAGACCAGTGAAATCCAATGATTTTCTTTTCTCCACCTCCCACAGGAATGGGGTTACTTGGATGTGTGGCCACACTGAGCTATTTGCTGAAAAATTAAACTCAAGAAATCTCAGGTCCTCTCAGATTCTGATGCTTATGTGCCAAGCACTCTTTCACATCTGGTCATTTCTCAGCCCCTGGCCTTTCACGTCTCTTATGTCTTGTAGCTTTCCTCCTAGACTGAGCTCATCCCAGGCTAAACTGTAATGAAACCTAGGCAAACATATGGCACATTGCTTTCTCTTTTGGTGCTGCTGGCAGCCACTTCAAAGGGTTTAGAGACTTGTCCCATCAGGAAGACATCTGTGATTCTATTTGTGAGGGTGAATTCTGATGGGGACAGCAGAGAATAGCATTTCCCAACATGGCACTATAACATCAGGTGGCTTGGGATTCGAGGGAGGGCACAAATCATGTTTCAAAGGCAAAGCAGAAAACAAATATTAATATTGGGAGTCTGGATGATGGCACTCACGTTTTGTTTCTCCTTCTGAGCACAGCGCCCGTGGATCTTTTTGGAATGCGCTGTTCATTTCAGCATGGATGCACTCGGCAGTTTGTGGCCCGCTGGGCTGTTTTACTTCACCAGAGGTGTGCTTGCCAGCTTTGTTGAGAAATAACAGGAGGTCAAACATGGTGGCAAGAGGAGAACACATTGGCATGGTTAGAGAAATAGGTATTGTATTAGCTGCAGTGAAGTCAGTCCTACTGACGGTGGGATTAATAAAATCCATGTCTGGCACTCTCTACAGCTCGATGAAGCTTACAATGAGCACAGCTTGGACCTTAGACAGTCTCAGCAAGGGCCTTGGCTCTTTTCCTCTTTCAACAAGGCATGTGTGCTCAAGGGGTGTGAAACGCAAGCTCAACCCTCCTAAGGTTAGGTCCTAACCTACCTATAAAATGAGAAAAAGAAGTGAAGGAGATAGGGAGAGAGGGAATGAAAGACAGAAAGGGAAGAAGGAGATGGAGAGAGAGGGGGAGAGGAAGAGAGGAAAAAGGAGAGAGAGGCAGAGAGGTGGAGACATTGAGACAGGGAGAGGGAAAGGGAGAAAGAGAAAAAACAATTATGTAAAATATCTGTCTTCAGCAATTTCATTGAATTGAATGAAGACCAGCCACAACGAATTTTGTTTCTGTTACTATTTTTGAGCCATAGGTCCAAAAGCTTCATAAGTATTAATGAGATTGGTGCTACTTATATTCATTCCCCTTTACAGTTAAGGAAGGAGGCCCATAGAGCCAACATAAATTCACAAATAAGTAAGGGTAGATTCTGGATTGGTACTCAAATATATATATATATATATATATATATATATATATATTTCAAATATATATACATATATATATATTTCAAATATATATACATACATATATATATATATATATATATATATATATATATTCTATAGTTTGTGATCTTAGGTGCAGGTATAATTGTCTTTCTATCACTGTGGGGGAGAGAAAATAATTGTGTTGGAAAGAACAGATTTTAAAAATTATAGAATGACAACATTGTAGTAGACACCAGAAAGCAACACTTTTAGAATGTTGAATTGTAGGAATTTACATATCTGTGGCTTTCACACGAGCAACTAACTTTTTCTCCTTTATTTCTCTCTTGAAATGTCATTTACTTTATATGATTATATTTATTTTTAATGTAATTTCTACTTTCGCACTGCTAATTTGAAACTTTTTCGCCTTCTTGCCCACCAAGTTTTGTAAGTACCTACCACAACTATAGAGAGTACCTAGAATAAAACAGTTTCTTTCTAAAAATATCAAGTGCAGTTGTGTCAGGGGAAAATATGATAGCATCCGAATCTATCTGTCATCACCAGAATTGTTTATTGTACTTGTGTTTTGTTTGTCTTACAAGCAGCTCACGTGGTCCTAGAGCGGGTGAGCAGCATCCTATCCTTTGAATCATCACCAAGGGCAGATCAGAGCACTGCCTAAATTGCAGTCCAATTAGCATTAGCAAAAGATGTTGTGAGGATAAACCTCCGGTCCTCTCTGGCTTCCTCTTTAGAAAGACAGGCCACTCCTATTCTTCAGGAGTGCTTTTCTGAATTACACCACACACACACACACACACACACACACACACACACACACACACACACACACACAGAGGCACTGAAGACATAGCAGGTTTATCCACCCACCACACAGAATGAGGATGCTAACATAGAGGGAGGCTTCAAGACAAGGGAAGAGGAATGATTTGCCTTTGAGGGCACTAAAAGGGACGGTCTTAAAACACTTTACGCCACTTTCTTCCACGTTTCAATCACTATACACAATGCTGTTCCTTTCTCCTTTTCCTGCTAATTCTCAGAACTTGAAGAGTCTGTGTAATTTCTGGCCCTGTTAGACTTGACTCTGGGTGCAACTGGAAACTTTGATTGTCTTTCAGTATGAAAGCTGGGTGCTTCCTCTCTTATTAATGTTTGAAGAAGACTTCTGGAGAGAGAAGAATTAGGACCTTGAAGACAATATTGGGTACAATGGCCAATGTCCCTGCATTCTGACTGGGCCAGCAGGATCTACACACCTGAACTAGACACCAGTGATTAAAAGTTTATTTTTTTATTTTACATTCATTAAATACTGTCTATAAAAGATGCCAAAAGTGTTCTACATATCTGAATTACATCTTGTACAATATCACCTTTGAAAATAACATTTAAAATGTTAATAGTTTTATTCCTCATTGTGTACATCACTGTTGGTGTGTACATGCTGAATTAATTAAAATGTGGTATCAAAATAACATTATAAAATTAAATGAAGCTAAAGATATAGAGTTTTAGATGGGTTTACTGTGCATTGTTTAAAATGAATAATGACTTGCAAATGTTGGAGACTGAAATACTTCATTATTAAAATCAATTTTCAAAGTACTTTTTATATTTCTTTTCTATATAACTAAAGTGATTTTTCTCTCAAAATAACACCACTAAGACCCTTTTGATGAGGAACCACATACTTCAATTTGGGGACAAGGCAAAAAACAATTATGGAACTGAATTGGAAGCTTCTCCCTTCTGGCTAGCTGTCAGAGTATTGAGAGGTGCTATGCAGATTGTTGGGAGAGAAAAGTCATCAAGGCCATAACCAGCAGTGGGTCCTGAGAGCTATCCAGTTGATCAGTCAGGCAAGATGCACCCATGGTGTAATGGTGGCATGACTGTCATGGGAGTAACTAACTAAGTGCTCTCTGACTGGATATGAGGCCCTTTTTTTGTTATTGGGGGCGGGGTGGGGGAATTCATGCCTGATACTGAAAACCTAGTCAAAAGTCCATGTCTTGTAAGATAAAGGCCCTAAGGGAAGAAACTACTGTTCTTTGGTTAGATGGCTATGTTGTGCTCATTAAATTGCCCTCTAAATATTTATGTTTAGGCACATGGATCAGTGCTGCTCTCAACTTTGGTCAGAAAAGTTTTTTGCTTTTTTTTTCCCTTTAACATTTAGCAGTGATTTCTGGGGAGAATCAACAGAATGCTGAATAGAGGTGACTGTTGAGTGTTTCACACTAAATGAGACAGCTCTAAGGTATCATCCAAGGCTCAGGGAATATTGGATAAGACAGGATAGAAGGAATGTAAGAGCCAGAGGCTGGAGAGGAGTGGTTTGGTTGTCTGTTTTCTACACATAGCCTGTTGTGTTCATGACCTCACAGTGACAGTCAATACCTGTATAAAGTGTGCAATATGGATTCCAACAAGATTCCATCATGGATGGTGAAGGAGGAGGAAAAAAGGAGAAAAGACAGCAAAGTTAAAGAACAAGTTGGAAAGGAGAAGGTGCTCAGAGGAGGGGGGATAGAAGACAGTGTCCAGAGAACTTTCCAGGAGGTTCATACACATGTAGGAAATTTGTCAGTGAGGTAGATAGGATTCTAAGATAGCTTTTGGTATTTCCTGTCCTGCTGCTCAGAGGGGTACAACCTCCTCTCTGTTGTATGTGCTGGAACTGTGAGACTGACTAGCCTTCCCTCTAAGGCTAGTGTACCAGGCAGGTGACCCAGATGATTATGGGAAAAGCAGATCTAACCTGACCCTCATTTTCAATAAATCCGACTGGACTCTCCTGATGATTTTGAAAGAGCAGACTTATCTAGGAGCCTCAATCTACTCCCAATCCATTCAGGTAAAGACTAGAAGAGATGATTGAATATCGAAGGGAGGCAACCTAGCCAGCACCTTTTCCAGCCTTCTGAAAAAAAAATGCTCATGTCTTCTTTTGATTTTCAAAGTGAGAATCAGCTGTTTGGGTTCTTGTTCTGTCTCATTTCCAAGCTTCTCTCTTCAACTTGTAAACACCATTGTGATTGCACTGGGCACACTTGGTAATATGGGATAATCTCCCTATGCTAAGGCCAGGTGACCAGCAACAGCAAGTCCCCATTACCAGGTGACAACATAGTCACAGGGCTGTCTGTGAATTAGGACACATGCTTATTTGAAGATTATTAATCTGCCTGTGGAATTCTACAAACATGATGTTATCAAACTAAATGTCTATATTATTAGTGTTTGATGGAGTGTTAAATGCATTTCAAGAATTAAGTTGATGAATGATGTTGACTTGCTCATTCTTTAGACATTTCCCATCATTATAGGCATTAAAAATCTTCAGTTATGAATTATGAATGTGTCTGAGTTTCTTTTTAGTCTGTCAGTTTTTTATCTCCTTGATAAATTGATCCTTTTATCTTTATAAAATGTCCTTTAGCTGTAATAAGAATTTGCTAAGACATGAAATGTCCCCATCACAACTCCTATTGAGAACTGAAGAGATGGCTTAGTGTTAAGGCATTTGCCTGCAAAGCAAAACGAGTTTTTCCACAGTGTTCACCTAAAGCCAGATGCACAAGGTGGTGCATGTATCTGGAGTTAATTTGCAGTGGTTGGAAGCCCTGGCATACCCATTCTCTCTCATATATATATATATATATATATATATATATATATATATATATCACTTCATATTGAAAGTTAATTGCATTGTAACTGTATTGCACATCATAACTATATTGCACATTAAGGTCTTTCTATGAGATTAGGCCATGAAGGTTCTGATCCCATGAACAGATTGAGGTGTTTATTGCTGGATTGGGTTTCTGACAAAAGGATCTGTTCAGCTGGTTGTCCTCCCCTGCCTCCCAGGTATTTTCTTATCTCTCGCTGTGTTATGGAGCAGCACAAAGGCTTCATCAGATGCTGTCACCATGCTCTTAGCCTCCCAGGCCTCCAGAATGGTGGGGAGTATGAGTATGTTTATCAACTAGCCAGTCTGTCCAACAGTTTGTTAAAAAAGTAAAATATGAACTAAGAGAATAGGGAGTGAGAATTGAAGCTGTTGCAGCAACAAAGCGCTATGAATGTACAAGGGGCTTGGGAATTTGGTGGCAAGGAGAGGGTGGAGGAATGTGGTGGGTGGACCAGGAAGAGGCTCAGCTTTGGGGAATGGAGGACTGTTAGGGCTCAGGAGAGCAGAGTTAGAGGGACAGTTGGGATCTTCTTAAGTAGGCATGAGCAGAGTGTTGACAGCAAAGTGGATAGCTAAGTCCCCTCTGGTAAGGTCTTACAAAGATGTGAGGAGCAAGGCATTGGAAGCATGAAGAAAGCACATGAGAAGCATGGCTGGAAAGACTATGGAAGATGCCTGTTGATGCTCAGGGATCTGAGAGTGAGGCCCAGTGTAAGAGGGATGAACTAAGATCTTAGAAGAAATATCTCAGCAGCAGCAGGTTTAAGTTGATTTGTGACTACTTTTAACTCATCAGTAAAATGAGAAGGAGATAACTTAAAATGGCACTTTAATAACGTAACTCATTATGGACAATATAAAAATAAAAATAAATTTTAAAAAGTAGCAGAAAGGAAGGTTTGGGCTATTTCATAGTCTGGCCATGTAAGGCTTATTTGGAAGAGAGAACTGAGTGTAGAGCTAAGCTGTTCCCTCAGTAAAGGGTGAAATGTGGACATGAGGCAGCTGGTTCTGAGGGACAGATCCTAAAGGCTTTTCTGGGATCAAGTAGGCTTCAGTCACTTCATTGTCCCTGAGCTAGAGGAAGGCAGAATGATTTCAGCCATGGGGCCTCATTACCCTCCAATGTTCTGGCTGCACAGGGGAACCTCCTGACTGTTCTATGCACTCAATGCTGTTCCACCTGGGTTCAACCTGATGGACATGTGGCTCACTTTTTTTGCTCCAGAAAATACTGTAAACCTTCATGGGTCTATGTGTTGCTAATTCTGTAACCCTGTAGAATGCAGAAGATAAAGGGTGGTTATCCATGCCTAGATTTCAGATGTTGTTGCAGACAATACAGGGATCCAGGTAGGAAATTGCCACAGAGGACTATCTCTAAGGCAATGCAAAAACATGGAGATGCAAAGACAAAGTCATGCCCAATTATCCAGAAGAATAAGCCTATCACCATGCAATGCCAGTCTTGGAAGGCTACAGGGAAAATAACTTCTGAGAACCACTTCCTTACCTAAGTTTAGCAAGGTGCAGGTGATCTGCCTAAGGTACTGGGTGCTCCAGTCCCCAGGAGACCTGGAAAATGTCAAATGAAGAAAAAAGTAATTTTTGAAGCTTTAACGCTTAATATGGTCTTCCATTCTGAGATTTGAGTTTACACAGGACCAGTTCCCCTTTCATTTTTCTTGCCTCTTCTCCATTTGGGAAGGGAAATATGTATGTTATGCCTATTACACCTATTCCTACCACTGTATTTGGGAAGTACAGTGATTAACCTGTTTTGATTCCCCGTGCTCAAAATGAGAGGGAATTTCACATGGACTTAATCATGACTTGAGACTCATCCATATCCAATTTATGATGCCAGAACTGAGATTTTTAAATATTTTATTTATTCATTTTCAAGCAGAGAGAGAGAAAGAGAGAGAGATGAGAGAGAGAGAGAAAGAGAGAGAGAGAGAGAGAGAGAGAGAGAGAGAGAGAGAGAGAGAGAGAGCACCAGGGCCACCACCTTGTGGGTCTGGCTTATGTGGGTCCTGGGGAATTGAACCCAGGGCCTTAGGCGCTGGAGGCAAGTGCCTAAACCACTGAGCCATCTCTTCAGCCCAGAACTGAGATTTTTGTGCTGATAAGTTTAGACTTCGAGTCTATTTGAATGTAATAAATGCATGTTATATCTCTGAAGGGCATGAGTGGGGGAGGGAGCTTGTGGGCAGAGTGTTGTGGTTTAAATGTCACTCCAAGATTATTGCGGGCATTCAAATGCCAGTGTAGGATCATTATAATGTGGAACCTTGGGCTGGAGAGATGAATCATTGTTTAGGCACTTGCCTGAGAAGCCTAATGACCCATGTCTGATTCCCCAGTGTCCACATAAAGCCAGATGCACAATAACGGCACCTGGAGATATTGTGCAGTGGCTGGAGGATGTGGAACATCCATTTTCTTCTTTCCTTCCTCTTTCTTTCTTTCTTTCTTTCTTTCTTTCTTTCTTTCTTTCTTTCTTTCTTTCTTTCTTTCTCTCTTTCAATCTCTTTTTATCTCTCTCTCTCTCTTTTTTAAAGTGAGACCTTTAAGAAGTGATCAGGTCATGGGTTAAGGTTTTATCACAGGAGTGTGTTAGTTACTGCAGGAGTGGGTTCTTCACAGAAAAGATGGATTTGGCTTTATTTCCTCCGTCTGTCTTTCACACGCTCCCTTGTTCATCTGACACATTATCATGCAACATGAAGGTCTTGGCCAGAGGCCAGCCCCACACTCCTAGACTTTCTAACCTAGAAATCATGAACCAGGTAATCTTTAAACACATTAAAATATTTGCTCTTCTACACCATGAAACTATAGGATTACTACTTTCCGGCTGTAAGACCTCCCTGGAATTGAGAATGCAACAAGCCAAAGACTGACATATATGAAAGCCCTTCACTGTCACTGACACTCACTGATAGATAGCAATTTCCAGACAAGCATCTGCAAACATAGAAGCTTTTCTGTAAATTCATCAAAAAGTGATGATCCCAACTTTTGATCCCAACAGCCATATCTAACTGTTTAACATCGGTTCTGACCATTCAAAATACATATTCAAAAATACACATTTTTATTTGTGTTTGTGGGGTGTTTGTGTGTGTGTGTGTGTGTGTGTGTGTGTGTGTGTGTGTGTGTGTGTAAGTGCAACTCTTATAAACACCAGATGCATCATGTTTTGCGTCTGACTTACATGAATGGCTTAGGAATTGAACCCTGCCCAGAAGGCTTTGCAAGCAAAAATCTTTAACCACTTCGCCATCTTCCCCCTCCTCACCAACTTTTTCAAACTATGAAAATACATTCAAGAAGGATGAATGGGAGACAGGAATAGCACTCATGTCTGGGACTAGACAGGAATGAGCAGTTTTAACCAGGACTCAAACATCCCAGGAAAGAACAGCCTTCCTAGATCAACAGAGATTGGCCAAACATTTAGTGTCTCCTTTGGTGTGCTAGAATTTATTCTGGAAGAATCTCCAAGAGAAAATAACGTTCCCTGTTTAGTTACTAGCTTGTGTGGAGCATTGTTCAGAGGAAATTAGAAGTAACACCAGAAGTTGGGATGAGATTTTGGAGTCTTTCCATATGGAACTTTGGAACCCTGGCTGTCTGGCAGCAATTTCATAGCCCTGTGGTCCCATAGCTTCCTGCCTGGCACACATTCTGTTTTTAGTCACTGACTTGAGACTTCAGTTTTCTCTAATTCTAGATGATTCAAGGTCTCAAATTCCCAAGTCCTTCAGTTTTGCCACATTAGAATGTTGAACTGTTTAGTCACAAGACTTTGGAGGGAGAGAGTTCTGAGCTCATCTCAAGCAGGCTTACACGTTCTGAGGAAATGTGCCCCCCACCTAAATTATAATTTCTAAATTATGCCTTGTAAGCTTGCATCTAGCTATAAGCTCACTCCAAACACACACACACACACACACACACACACACACACACACACACACACACTTATGAGGAGTAAATTTTGATGTATTAATTGTCTAGAATTCTATTTCTCTATGTTCTAATCAGAACATCCCTTATCATGTGTTATTTTACATTCTTCCTTGTAATATTAATACAGTCCCAATTTTTAAATTTAATTTTTTATTTATTTTCATGCACTCATATGTGTGTGTGGTGTGATGTATGCACCTGTGTGTGTGATGTATCCACCTGTATGTGTGTATATGTGTGTGTGATATGCATTCATCTGCATGTATGTGGTGTGATGTATGCACCTGTGTGTGATGTATGCACCTGTATGTGTGTGTGAAGTATGTACCTGTATGTGTGTGTGTGTGTTCATGTGTGTGTGGTATGATGCATGCACACCCATATGTGCATTGGCAGCTCTCCATGCACTCATCTGAGCCTGTGATGGTCTGAACAGAAGGTCGAGGTCCTGCTCCAGCACTCTCCTGCCCTTCTTGTTCATACACCTGATTCTCTGACTGAACCTGGATCATGTAGTCCATTCTTCCCGTGCTCCACCTTCAAGCTCCAACAGTTACCTGGATTCTGCCCCCCATGAGACTGGGGTCACAGGCATGTGTGACCATATCCAACTGTTCAACATAGGTTCTGACAATTCAAGCTTGAATAGCGGAGGGCCTCCACAGGCCCTCCTGCCTGCTCAGGAAGTGCAATTAACCACTGACGCATTCTACCTATTCCACTCTCAAATTTTTTATCACAAACATACATCTTCAACCCAAAATTTTCTTAATTCCCTTAATCTCTCCAATTCAATGTCATACATACTTGAAACTTGGAAACTAAAAACGTAATTCCACAATATATTTTCCTATGTCGAAATGGTGGACAACAATTCCATTTGGTCTTGTTTCTGCATTATTCCGATGTCTATGAAATTTTGGGACTCTCATTTCTATTGATGTCATGCACTTCCCTTTAGCACAAATAAATCTTCATGGAAGGAGCCCCCTGAGAAGGTTCAAGTTTTGGTTTGCCTTGTGTATATACCTCTTCGTTGGTTACTTTGAAAAGAGGAAGAAAGAGAACTTGATGGAACTCATGATCTCATCTCGGTTTTCTTGAACTTTTCATGTCTGTCACCCCACTTGCAAACAACAAGTCTGACCCTAAAATGGCCTGCTGCTCCCCAGATGGGGTAACAGGCACTCACAGTCCTAGGACTCCTACCATTGCCCTAAGGGGTTTATCAAAGGATCCCCATCAAAGACATACTGTGTTCTCCCAATGAATACCTCCCAAAAGGGTCACTTTCCCAATTTTCTTGCATTCTTGGTAATATTTTATTTACCTTCATAACCTGGCATCTCCCCCAAAGCGATCCTGCATGATCACCTCTCTTTTTACCTCTCCCATTGTCGTCATAAAGTCAACAACTTCCTGCCTGGATATTTTTTCCAGGAGTGGACCACATTCTCATCTCCTGGAACTTCATACAGAGTATATCTAAGCCACGTGTGGTTTGCTAATCAATTATTTAATATTTAATAGACATGATGAACACAAGCCAAGTGCTAGGAACATTGAAAGAAAGCAAGAAAGATTTAAATAGTGTAAGGTGGATGTGGTTGTTAAATAATACATAACATCCATGGAAACATGAGTTCTAGAGGTGAGTTTTCTAAGCAGGAAGAACTGGATCTAAGAACTGGGGTTGATTAAGGGACAGAGAAGAAAGAAGCACACAGGTTGGAAAGTAGTTGAGCATCCATCTACCACTCTCTAGTGAGACATAAGACAACATGATGCAGACATTTGCATGTGTCAGTGCAAATGTAGGCATTGTTTATTAGGTTGGATAGAATTTCTGTGATTTGTCTCACCATCATTATTTTAATAGAACAGAATGCCAAATTGTTTTCTAAACCATACAAATGTGTCATTTTACCACATCCACTATTCAGTATTTCTCCCTAAAATAATGGTTGGTGTCTTCTTTCCTTTCCCCCAAATGGAGATTCTCTGGAACCCTGTACCTTCCAAGGCAAGGTGTTTACTAATGTATGGCGACATCTACTGGTGATAGTTTGGAATCAACAACAGAATTGTTTAAAGGTTGAATTTGGATTTCTGTGAATGTTATCAACATTTATTAATATGTTGGTTAGTATTATGCTTACTATTACTATTGTTGTTGCAGATTGTGTTTGTCCCAAGCCTCATTCAAGAACTCATACAAAATATTTCATATAAGCTAGTGTTCATCTTCATCTTTCTCCTCCTCTTGTTTTGATTTGAAAGTAATGGAATTTGTAACTTTGCTGTCATCAACTATAGACAGCCTGTTTTATGGATTAATATTTAAATACTTATGAAAAATTTCAAATAATTTTTGGAAAATATATCTCAGAAATCACAGTATCTTTCTCTTGATCATTTTGAAGGGTGCAGTCCTTCTCCTGTGATGTGACTTTTTCATTAAAATTGTCAATATCTACACTTCCCTTATCCACAGGGTGGGTGTAGCCAAAAAGCATTTCAGAACATGTTTCAATTTTCTTTCATTCTCAACACAATCTTTTGCTCACAATGACAATAATGTAGGTAGAAAGGTAGATTGGTTGGTAGATTTTTGCTGGCATAATAGTACTAGAAACTCTAGAAAAAAGTCACAGAGAAACCATCCACTTTATGAGAGGTGGACACACATACAGGGAAGCCAGGATGACTTCCTGGTGTGCATCATTGGAATCATCTAATGGACTAGAATATTATGGATCTACAAGTTAGGGTTAATATATTCTGGATACTAATAACATGGTGACATCAGGAGTAGCCAAAAATATTCCATATTTGAGGCTATGAAGATAAAACACTCATGAGAGTTCAGAACAATGTGAGCTTGAGCTGTGAGAACAGGGGAAAGGTCCTCACTTTTGTGAATTAGATGCCTCATGAATTACATGTCTCTCTAGCCTACCTTGGGTGATACTCTGAGAATAAAGTGAGACAGTGAAGGCAAAAATATCCATGAAAGACTAAGCACACACAAGTGACACCTGTAGTGGTGAACTCCTTGAACTGAATGTTGTTTGATGAGATTTAATCGAATTCGTGTTCTGTTAACATCTCAGGCAGGCATAGAAGTGTGATGTCATATTGTGACAAGATAAACTGAACACAAGGGCTATACCTAAATTTCTTTGTGATCCTGGGGCCAAAAGATAGCCTCAACCCAAGGATAACATAGTTATTTTCCTGATTGCCAATACCAACAAATGCTGGGAAGTGACTCAGAGGAGGATGTCCCCCACACAATGTAGATCTTCCACATGTTCACAACTCTATGTGAGTATCCACAGATAGACAGCAAACTTTGTCTTATGTCCCCATCAGGCACTCATGAAAATAGCACCGATATAACAGGCTGGGACAACTCCTCATTCTATCATTCAGGCCACGGTTGCACAAGCTTCTTTGATATCCTTCTTCTCAAGTAAGGCCACCCTTTAATGCATTATGTCTTTTTAAGGAAGCTTTTCATTGAGCTCATACTTAGAAAGACTCCAGAGAATAGTGATTTCAGCTATTCCCTTTCACAGATGAGAAAAACAATGACCACAGGGAAGCCCAAAGATGCACTCCTGTTACCACCTTGATCCCAACCAGGGACACAAACAGATTTAACTCCAGCATGTTCTTGTTTTACCATGCTGAGTGTTATCCTGGCTTCATGATGGCTTCGTAGTCATCGATCCTGGCAGTTATTCTGGTGACAAGATAACAACATCACTAAATGGCTTTGTGTAATGGAAAAAGAACACCAGCTAAAGAGGGTCTGGAGATGGTGACATGGAGGTCAAGTGGAGATATTCAGGATCAGGGTCTATCCATCACTACAGGGAGAAAGTGGGACTGTCTAATTGCAACTCAGGAAGCTGGAGCCACTGTTCTAGAGGACAGAGGAGGCTCTCAGTTATTT
>PVHP010001690.1:0-101808 GCA_004024765.1 Zapus hudsonius | reverse complement strand
CTGTGAGAAAACTCTTGCCAGAATTCAAGAAGCATCAGTCTCCACAGAGAGCTTTCTACCTGCTCCATCAGAAAGTTTCTCACTTATCCGCTTCCATGGAGTGGCTGTGCTTTCTCCACTGGTAAACTTTGTTTATTTATTATTGATGAGAGAGAGAGAGAGAGAGAGAGAGAGAGAGAGAGAGAGAGAGAGAGAGAGAGAGAGAGAGAGAGAGAGAATGGGCATGCCAGGGCCTCATGCCACTGTAAACATACTCTAGCCCAATCACTGCTTTGTGTGTCTAACTTTCCATGAGTACTGAGGAATCAAACCAGGGCTGGCAAGCTTTGCAAGCATGCTTAATTGCTGAGCCATCTTCCCATCCTTTTCTGTGCTTCCTCCCTCCTCATAGGGTCTCAGTCTAGCCCAGGCTGACTTGGAATTCACTATGTAGTCTCAGGCTGGCCTCGAATTCATGGTGATTCTCCTACCTCTTCCTCTCCAGTGTTGGGGTTAAAGGTGTGTGCCACCATGCCCGGCTTCCTTTCTGTGCTTTTAAAGAACTTCTTTTTCTCTAGTGATCCACTATTGCAGCTCACAGAAAAACAAAGGGAAGATTTGGAACCATGATAAAATGCCCAAGGTTTGTTTATCTGTATTAGAGAAATACAATACAAATGAGTTAGCATTTTTTTGCCTAGTAAATTTGCAGTGATCCAATAGGACTTCTGTTCTTATATTGTAGGGAAAATGCACAGTCAAGGCACTTTTACTAATTTTTTTTTTTTTGGTTTTTCGAGGTAGGGTCTCGCTCTAGCCCAGGCTGACCTGGAATTTACTATGGAGTCTCAGGCTGGCCTTGAACTCATGGCAATCCTCCTACCTCTGCTTCCCGAGTGCTGGGATTAAAGGCGTGCGCCACCACACCTGGCTAATTTTTTTTTTTTTACTGAGGGGTTTTGGGTGCTTATCAAAATTTCAGACTGTATATAACCTTTGCTCCCTTTTTGCAGTGAATATCTTATAGACTTGCTCAAAAATTATGTACAAGTTAAAGCATCATTGTTTAAAATAGTACAAGATCGATAGACAACCTGAATGTCCATGAAAAGTGGACTGGTTACTGTGTTCCAGTTTATACAATTTTATACATGCCACTAGCAGTGAGTCAGGTAGATTAAGAGTGCGGGCATAGAAGGCTGCCCATGAACTGCTGCACATTATGTTTTTATTGAAGGATACAGTGCAGTAGAAAAAAATGTATTCTGATTTTGTAGATAAGTATAGCTTCTGTTTTATCAGTAAATCTTTGGACATTTACTCAATGCAGCAAAGAGTTAAAATGTGTACTGATTTGAAAAACTGAATAATGTAAACTGAAATATTAGAAGGGAGGTATCACCACACAAAAGTTCAGCTTTGGCCCAATTTTCTCTCTGTCATTTTAGAGCATTTGAAAAGTAGACAAATGTATTTTATTTAAACTTTATTTTCAATTATGAATGCTATAGTCAGTGACATGCACAGGTCATAAGTGTTAACGTTTCCTGAGTTTCAGCATGTGGCATATGTCTGCATAATTGACACAAAGGGATTTTGTCACCACAGAATAATCTCACATGCCCCATCTCAGGTGACCAAATGTTGTTGGTCAGATGTCTTTCATTGTACCTTAGTTTTATCTGTTGCACAAGGTTTCAGTAGTTCTGATTCAAAATTTTCCAATTATACACACACACACACACACACACACACACACACACACACACTCATATTTGAAGCTTTTTGCTTGTTTTGTTTTCTGAGGTAGGGTCTCACTTTAGCCAGGCTGAGCTGGAACTCAGCTATCTTACTACCAAGTAGAGTGGTCCTCCTACTTCAACCTCCTGAGTACTGAGGTTAAAGGCATGAGCCATCACGCTGGGCTGATTTTATATTTTTATTGTTGAGATATAATTGCATATTTTTAATGTCTTGCAGCTTAACATTGAGAAGAGAAAAGAAATACAAGAAGAAAAGCAGAAAGCAGTTGATGTAGAAGCAAGAAAGCAGGTTAATAAGAAGAAAGCTTTACTGACTCGTGTTCAGGAGATCCTTGAAAATGTTCAGGTGTGTGATTCAACTGTTAGGTTATAATTTAGAAATCATGAAGTAAGCATTGATGATCATTTTTTAGAAACATATTTGAACTTAATGATTTGAACATAAGTTAACTAGTTAATAACTAAAGAGGCTTTACTGTTATTTTTTAGTATAATTTGTAATATTCCATTTCATTTACTTCAAGAAGAAATTGTTTGTTAGTGTTGCCTAGTACTTGAATCAGAGAGTTCTTGGACAGTGGAGCTATACACTGGATAGAATTGCTTATTGTCTATGTCTTATGACTATAAACATTGAATTCTCTGTGACAAAAGTGACAGAATGACTATTGTGGTTAACTCTGAACTAACCAGGCTATTGACTAAGGATTGTCTTCTCATTCCCTGCCCTGAAAAATATTTTGCAGAGTGATGGTAATGGTGAAAATTTTGCTCTTAGGTTTGGAAAATATAATTAGATAAAATAAATTGTCTAGATATTGTTCCAGAGACAAGTTAAAAAATCTTTGAAACAACACATCCATGCCTTTTGAAACTATTTTTACTTAGATTAATCCAGATTTGTATAAAACAATTTGCTTTAAATTTTGGGTTATACAAAAAAGAAAAAGAAAAAAAAAAAGATTTCTATTGAGCAAGTAATTTCTTCCGGACATAACACACTATTCATTGAGCAAGTAATTTCTGCCAAACATAACACACTATTTGCTATTTGTTTATTTTTAAAATAATCTTAGGGGTTGTTTGTGATTCATACTAGATGACACATGTGTAATGAGCCTATTTCCCACTAACTGCTACCTTCATTTCTCTGAGTACTATGTAGTGTGGATAGTAGATTTTCAATTGCACATTATAATTACTGTCCACATTGTTTAACCTATAGCACTAATATAATATGAGGAGATTTTTGGTATAATAGGCATTTCCTATAATTGCAACAAAAATGACATAGTCTGGTCCATTGAAAAAGATGTCAAATTACTGGTAAATTATACTATTGAAGTAATTGTTGAGTCCAAAACCTTTGTTTAAAGAAGCATGTGCAAGGTAAACTGTAATTAATTATTCATATAGAGAAATTTTATATAATTCAATAGGTCTCTTTCATCAATAAAACTGATAATTCAGTAATACTGTTTTGTTTTTAAATTTAGCTTGTCTCATTTTAGTGGTATACAAAAAACATTGTTGAACATCACAAATGTGAACTGTGAAAGATTTTAGATAATGAAATCATCTGTTTTGCTTAAATCTAGGAACATATTCATGGATTTGGGATGTACTCATCCCTTTTGGTTATTTTAGCTCTGAGCTTATGACCAAGTATACTTGTTTATTAACTAGTACTTAGAGATAATTTGTGTCTTGTGATGTATAGGGTGAAATGGGAGGGCTGTATGGTCTAGAGAGAGAGAGAGCAAAAGCCACAGTTGATTAATATTCAGGATTCTGGACTCTATGTATATATGATAATTCTATAATGATTTTTGCCAACTTTATATGTGCTTGTATAATTTTGGAAACCTAGTTAACTTTGTATTCTTTTCAAAGTTGAATTATTAAATACAAATATGTCATTTTTTTTCCTTTGGGTCTCTTAAGTATAGTTACTCTCATTCTAATATATCAAATGTTTATCTACTTTGCTTGTTCCAGAACATATTATCAGGTTGATTTTTTTGTTTGTTTGTTTGTTTGTTTGTTTTTTTCGAGGTAGGGTCTCACTCTAGTCTAGGCTGCCCTGGAATTCACTATGTAGTCTCAGGGTGGCCTTGAACTCACAGCAATCCTCCTACCTCTGCCTCCAGAGTGCTGGGATTAAAGGTGTGCGCCACCATACCCGGCTCAGGTTGATGTTTTAATTTACCATTAGTTAATCTGACTGGATTTGATTTTATGAGAGTTTATATGTATGTATATATATATATATATATATATTCATTTATTTGAGAGAGAGAGAGAGTGTGTGTGTATGGGTACGCCAGGGCTTCCTGCCTCTGTAAACTTCAGATGCATGTGCCACCTTTTTATCTGGCTTTACGTGGGTACTGGGACTTGAACCCAGGTCATCAGCTACAATCAAGCGCCTTTAACAGCTGAGTCATCTTTCCAGCCCCCTACCCCCAGGTTTTTTTGTTGTTGTTGTTTTTTGTTTTTGAGATTGGGTCTCCTCTCTTTGAGATAGGGTTCCAGGCTGACCTGGAATTCTCTCTGTAGCCCCAGGCTGGCCTTGAACTCACAGCAATCCTAACCCAGCTTCTCCCTAGTGCTGCGATTAAAGGTGTGCACCACTGCTCTTGGTTTACCAGTTTTTTAAATCAAAATATTTATTTCTAAGTAATGTAAACTGTATAGCTGAGATATTATTTACTACAAAATTGCCTCATTTTTGAGAGTTTTAATGAAACTTGAGAAAGCTGGAAACAAGAGTCTCATTGAATTAGTTTTTGCTCAATGTTCTAAATAAGTTTGTCTTTGTTAGCTAGGGAATCATTTACGTAAGACATTTATTTGGTATTTTTTGCATATATTATCATTGTTAAATGATAGTTGTCCTTGCTTGGAAGATTGATTGGTGATAATAATAATA
This sequence comes from Zapus hudsonius, assembly GCA_004024765.1. NCBI lineage: Eukaryota > Metazoa > Chordata > Mammalia > Rodentia > Dipodidae > Zapus > Zapus hudsonius. The sequence goes on along the minus strand of PVHP010001690.1, from coordinate 97,134 downwards.
TATAATCAGAAGAAAATTAAGGAACTTGCCTCTTTTCTGAGATTAAATTGCATACATACATTCATATTCATTTGTGTTTATATTTAAGTGTGTGTGTATTTGTATCAGATTAGATTATTGTTTTTAAATACACAGGATAAGGTGACCAACATATTTTAATTTATTATTATTATTATTTTTTGTTTTTTCGAGGTAGGGTCTCACTGTAGCCCAGGCTGACCTGGAATTCACTATGTAGTCTCAGGGTGGCCTTGAACTCATGGTGATCCTCTTGCCTCTGCCTCCCGAGTGCTGGGATTAAAGGTGTGCGCCACCATGCCTGGCTCTAGATTTTTATTTTATATAATGATTTGATCCCCATGTGATAAAGGGTATCATTGAAACTTACTTTTTTTTTTTTTGAGAGAGTGTTTCATTCTATATAATTCAGGCTGGCCTTGAACTTGCCGCAATCTTTGTGTCTTAGTATCCAAGAGGGCTAAGATTATAGGCATAAGCCACCTTGCCCTTAATTTTTTTTGCATGTGTATGTATGTATGGTGTATTATTATGTGTATAGGTGTGTTTGTATGGTTATGGGTGCACATGTATGTGCTTGTGCATGTGCACACCAGAGGTTAACTTCATGTTGTCTACTTCTATTGATCTCCACCTTTATTTTGAGGCAGGGTTTCTCACTGAATCTGGAGTTTACAGATTCAACTAGAGAAGCTAGCCAGCAAGCTCCAGGGATCCTCTTGTCTCCACCTTCCTAGCAATGGGATTACAGTCATGCACCACTGCACCCAGCTATTATGTTGGTGATAGGGATCTGAACTCAAGTCTACTGTACTGACTGAGCCATTTTCCCAGCCCAGAATACTTGAGTTTTTTTAGTTTTAATTTTATTTTCGAAATCAAAGGCTTTTTGTGCAAGGGAGAAATACTAATTTTTAAATATCCCCTTACAGGTTAGAAAAGCACCTAATGCCAGTGATTTTGATCCGTGGGAGACTGAAGCAGTTTACTCTTATTCAGAAGTCAGAGATGTGGATGGTCCTGCTGCCCTTCCAAACAGCTTGCCAAGCCCCATGGAGCACTCTACTTTAGTAAATCTTGAAAAGATAACTGGAATATTGCCTTTGGACGATGAGGACCAACATGAACCTAATGGGATGGACCTACCTAGAGATTCCGGAGGATTTGACTCTCTGAAGCAGTGTGATAGTTCAGATGTTAGTCATGCAGAGAACGAAGCTTCTGCACAGGTCTCCTCAGCCACCTCACAGGAGACTCTCCTCTCAGCAAATGAAGAACAGGATCCATCACATTTAGCAGAAGTCACTCCAGACCCCTACATAATGAGTCTTCAGAACCTGATGAAAAAGTCAAAGGAATATGTAGAAAGACACAGTCTGAGAAGTAGCGCAAAGAGGAGTGTGAATGAGAGTCATTCAGACAAAGAAAACGATGCTGCCAGCATGAGTGACTGTGTGAAGGAGAAAGTCTCATTGACAGGCAGACACTGTGGCTCAGTTATTCCTGACAAACCAAGCCTTAATAAGTCAAATGTTCTCCTCCAAGGTGCCTCCTTTCAATCAAGTAGCATGAATACATCACTTTCAGCTAGCTTTTCTAAAGTAGACCTACCTATGCGAACTGCTCATCCCACTGTTTCAGATGCTGAGACTGATGTTAATGTCATTCCCACTTTTATTACTGAAAATAAAGTCATCAAAAGTCTTACAGGTTCTTATTCCAAATTACCTAGTCCAGAGCCAAGCATGAGTCCTAAAATGCATCGAAGGCATTCCAGACCATCATCGGCATGTCATATACTCATAAATAACCCAATAAATGCCTGTGAGTTAAGCCCAAAGGGAAAAGAGCAGACAGAGGATATACTTGCTCCAGCTACTGATGAAAAAACAAACGTATCCGAAATTGTGCCAAAGTCCCCCATTGATTTAACAGGCGTTTGTTCAAGCAAGATGTATGCTGGCAAAAATGTGTCTGAATCTACAGAGGATCTGGTTGTAGGTAAACCAAGTCAGGTATATCAATCTTTAGGGAATCAGTTAGAAAATAAAGTTACTCTAGAGCAATCTAGTGTGGAAGGTCAGTTAACATCTGATGAGAGAGTAGTACAGAAGATGAATAGTACTTGTACAGCGATGCCCAAATTGCATGACCCATATGTCACCAGTCAGTGCATGGCAAGTCAAAACTTTGGATACGTGTGTGGACCCAAATCAACCAGTATGCCTGAGAAAAGCTGCAGTTTACAAATGGAACTGAATAAATCGTATGATGTAAAAAACCCATCTCCTTTGCTTATGCAAAACCAGAGCATCAGACAGCCAATGGACACACCTACAGTGCCCTGTGGCAATGAACAATTTGTGAATAACAGTTTTGAAAAAGTTAAGCGGAGACTTGATTTAGATATTGATAGTTTGCAAAAAGAAAACTACCCTTATGTTATGACAGCAGGAAGAGCTGAACAAGAAAGGCAACATGTTCCAGAAAAAAGATGTCCTAAGGGGTCAGTCTATATTAACAAGAATAAAATGTTAGACACTAGTATCAAAGGTAAGGAAAGTTTGAAGTGTTTGATAGCTCTCATGAAAATGACACCTTTGTTTTAATACATTTAATGGATATTTTGTGAAATAAAATCCAGTTGGCCTCATATGTTCATAAGGGCACCTAATTTCATTTATCTTAAGAGAAAATATAATTTGCAGTTTTTATAATTGGCAGTTTCTAGTCACTTGCCAGTCTTTCCTAAAGGATTTGAATGAGTAAGTGAAGTTTTCGTAGTCCACATGGTATAGTAAAAGGTAAGACTTGTGGAAACAGTTCTTGCATGAAACATAGTTTTAGCCTAGTACATTATAAGGTCTTCCTTTGGGCTATGCTTTCTGTTGCTTTTGACAATTTGCTTTCATTTTTGTGAGATTTTCATGGAGTTGGCCCTTTGGTAAATTCTTTAACATCAAATCACTAGAGTATCACAAATAAGGCCCCAAGTAATGCTTGAAGAATAGCAGTTGTTCATTGATAAAGATGATTGCATGTGTCTCTTGTCTCCAGTTTTACATTAACTTGTTAATGCAATTTTCCTTCAGTGCACCTTTTGTTGTCATGGTGGGTAATTCTTCATCACTGATATGGAACACAAAGTCAAGTAAATTATGTTCTTGGAATTTTGGGGGAAAATAAGTTTATGGCAGAATGCTTAAAACTATCATTATCAAAACCTTAATAACACCAGTTGGTACCTAGCGAGCTAACTTGGATCCTCCAAGTAGAGAACCTAGCATGATTGAAGGTTGCCTGAGTGAGGACCAAAGGAACAACACCAGCTTCCAGGCAGTTCTGCCAGTGCTTTAATAAGCAGGATGAGGCCAGTCATGGAGGTGGCCAGCAGCTGTCAAAGCAAGTGAGGGAGGCTGAGCAGTATGGCTTGAGCTGCCATGTGCGTTTTCACTTATAGGGCCCTGAAGTTGGAGCCAGAGACACTGTTCAGTGGAGCAGTTGAGCTGAGAGGCTATAATTCTAGTACTTTCCAGTTTTTTTTACATAAAAAACTTGCACATAGGGCTGGAGAGATGGTTCAGTGGTTAAAGGCACTTACTTGCAAAGCCTGATGGCCCTGGTTTGATTCCTCAGTATCTGTGTAAAGCTAGATGCACAAAGTGGCACATGTATCGAGTTCATTTGTAGTGTCAGGAGGCCCTGACATGCCAATCTTTACTCGATCTCTCTCAAATAAATATTGAGGGTGCACACCTTTAATGCCAGCACTTGGGAGACAGAGGCAGGAGGATCACTACAGAGAGTTCCAGATAAGCCTGGGCTAGAGTGAGACCCAACCTCAAAATACATGTATGTGGATGAAAAAATTGCACATAAACAAATGTAAATTGTTGTAGCTGAATACAATATTTTAAGGAACAAATTATAGGAAGATTCTTATAGTAGGACAATACTATATAATATACCATAGTTATAACTTACTGATGAAGGATCTGATGGGCCTGTGGGTATATATCTGCTATATCTGCATGATACTTGGTATGTTAACATTTTATTATGTAGTTAGCTTTCTTGTCATGATTTCTTTTAAAAAAAATAGTAACTAAAATAATCTTGAATTTTAAAATCTAATATTTTTGAACCTTAAGTGAGAAAAGTTTATATTACCACCAAGCAAAGCAACATTTACCTTAAAAATGAAAAAGCAAAAGCTACAAGGTACCCAAAGCAGGGGTATGGGAGAAGAGTAATTATTGGTGAGATCTAGTTGAGCAGCACATTTTAAAGCTAGTTAGACCCTGGAGACTCGTAGTAAGACTTAGTCTTGGCTCCATCAGTTGTGATCATGGGACCCAGTGAATGAGTGCATAAAGGTAATACAATACAAGGCTGTCTCCACTGAGCAGCATCCAAGAAGAGGAGTGGAGGTGAGAATGTGGTTCACATTGGTGAACTGGCTTTGACTGCTTGCATTATGTCAGGTCCAATAAGACCCTGTGGTCAGAAGTATAATTCAAATTGATGAAATAAAATTTCAGACATTAGACTAGTATTGAATTTTCTTAATTTAAGGGAATATTTTCTTTTCAGAAGGTGAGATACTAAAAAACAAGATGTTAGCTTTTGAAGAAATGCGGAAGAGACTAGAAGAACAGCATGCCCAGCAATTATCGCTCCTCATAGCTGAGCAGGAAAGGGAACAGGAAAGATTGCAAAAGGTGAGGAATTACGATGTAGGGGGATAGCTGGTAAGTGAAAGTTAGTCGAGGATACCTGTGAATTTGGGTCATATATAGAGAGTTTGGTAATTTTCCCCTTATTTCTTAATCTAAGGTATCATTGATTTTGATACATAGATAGTATTTTTGTCAAAATGTGAAGTCAAATATTGAGATCCTTATTCATAAGTAATTACATAATTTATGAAAATAATTGAATTTTTGACATAAAAAAATCTAGTTTTTTTTTAAAGTTTTTTTGAGCTGGAGAGATGGCTTAGTGGTTAAGGCACTTGCCTGTAAAGCTGAGTTCAGATCTCCAGTACCTACGCAAAGCCAGATGCACAAGGTGGCACATGAGTCTGGAGTTTATCTGCAGTGGCTGGAGGCCCTGGCATGCCCATTCTCTTTCTTTCACTCTCTCAAATAAATAAAGAAAGAAATGCAAGAACCTAAGGAATGTTGATTAAAGAAAAAGAGGCTCATGCCTTTAATCCTAGCACTTGGGCAGCTGAGGTAGAAGGATCACCATGAGTTTAAGGCTAGCTACAGAGTGAGTTCCAGGTCAGCCTGGGCTAGAGTGGGACCCTACCTTGGAAAAATAAAAGGAAAAAATAAATAAACAGGTATTTTATAAATACATGCTGAGGTACACATTTTTTCCAAGAGCAATGTAATAAGGATACTTGTTTGTTTTAAGGTTATTACAGTGACATTACATTTTAAAATCAACTTTAAAAATTAAGTTTAAAAATCAAGTAAACAAGTTGTCATAGTTTTATTTAAGGGAGGAAAACTTGAGATAAATAATAATTTGCTATTAATTACACATAGTTTTGGCTAAGCCTAGAATGACATTATTTGAAGATATAATTAAAGGATGTAGCATATTCCAATAAATTGTTAATCTACAGGAAATAGAGGAGCAGGCGAAGATGTTAAGAGAGAAGAAGGCCCTTGCAGCAGAAGTCTCTGAAGTGCACATCAGCAGTGCAGTCGAGTTAGAGTGGAGAACAAGAGGTGACTCTGGCTTGCTAGAGACAATGCTGTCTCAAGTGAGCTCACTCCATACTTCAAATAATTCTGGTAAATACTGAAAAAGCCTGTGTTCATTTGAAAAGTTATCATACAAATCTTTATTTGGCACGTTTTATTTATACCCTCCTTCACATTATTCTATGTCCCTCCTGCTGCCACTGCCAGCTGCTCAGTAACTGAAATGAAATGAGAGCAGATCAAAAAGTGCCAAGCAGGTGTTCATGAGAAGAGACACCCTTAACAAAGAAAAGGCATGAAATTCAACCCCAGAGCAGTGTGTTCATTCATGGAGCAGGTGATATGCTGAAAGTGAAAACACTTTGTCTCCCAAGTGATCTTGAGTTACCTCTAATTCTCCAGTCTGGGTCAGGGCCTATCTTCACAGCGTCAATTATCCTGAGATTCTGTCTGTGATGAAAAGGTCCATCTGGCACAAAAGCTTAATGGCCATACATTTTTCAAGTCTGCGTGTGGATCAGTTTCGGAGGCTCTTGTTATTCTTCATGAATGTCACAAATGTTTATTGGTATGTGCATATTCTAATGATATAACACTGTGCTATATATTTCTGTAGGTTTCACAAATTCTGCCCTACAATATAGCTTTGGTTCTGTAAGTGAAACACCATTCTACCTCTGGGGATCACCAACTAGTGGCATGACCAAACTCTCAGTGACAAGGCCTATTGGAAGGGCCCAAACTAGATGGTCTCAGGTGGGCATACTTGATCTGTTTATTTATGTGTTTTTAACGCTACATTATTTTAGGCTGTACAAATAAACAACAGTGTTTTTTATCATACACCAAATAGTTTAGCTTCTGGTACAAATGAAACTACATAGAGCAAATATGTAGAGAGGAATTTAGTTTGTTGTAAGAAAATAATTGAGTAAGAAAATAAGTGAGTATGGTGCTCAAATTCTTAAAACATTGTGTCTGATTTCTTTTAGGTTTTTAGTCCAGAAATACAAGCAAAGTTTAACAAAATAACCGCTGTGGCAAAAGGATTTCTTACTCGTAGACTCATGCAGACAGATAAGCTGAAGCAGCTTCGACAAACTGTAAAAGTAAGACTATTGAAACTCATCATTTCATGTCTGTCTTGGTTTCCTTTTTTAAAAAAAGTTAAATTTATTTGTACATATGTGTATGTGGGGGGTGGGAAGTGCACACCAGGGTCTCCTGCCACTTCAAACAAATGCCTGTCCCGCTTTCTGTGGGCAGCTGGGGAATTGAATCTAGGCTGACAGACCTTGCAGGCAAGCTCCTTTAACCACTGAGCCATCTCCCCAGCCCCTCTGTCTTAGTTTCTGTCAGTCTTCTGACAGCTGAGCTAACATGAATTCAAACTCAGATAAAATTTTATTGTCATTGTCATTTCATCAATTTTTTCAGATAACTCAATTTTTTGGTCAAAATTATCGTTGTTGTTGCTGATTAGAAATAATATTTAGTATTTCCTTCCTCCTGTCCAGATCATTTTTCAGAAGCATGGTGATATTACCCATGGTTATAATTTATAGAAAATAAATCTAATTGACATCCTGGCAACAATATATTTCTATCACATTTTAAAACAATAACAGCCGAGCGTGGTGGTGCACATCTTTAATCCCAGCACTTGGGAGGCAGGGGTAGAAGGACCACTGTGAGTTCAAGGGCAGCCTGGATCTATAGAATGAGTTCCAGATCAGTCCAGGCTATAATGATACCCTACCTCAAAACAAAACAACATCAAAAATAAGCCTGGCATGGTGGTGCATGCCTTTAATCCCAGCACTCAGGAGGCAGAGGTAGGAGGATCATGAGTTTGAGGCCAACCTGAGACTACATAGTGAATTCTAGATCAGCCTGGGCTAGAGCAAGACCCTACCTGGAACCTCCCCCCCCAAAAAAAAAAAATTACCCATTTTATTTTTCCATGTAAGTTCAAGAATAGTTTTGAGTTTTACATTTACGTTTTTAGATCAAATCAAGACCATCCTTGTTTATAGGTAACAATTTTCTGAAGCATCCCTTCCCACACCCCCTAATATATCTTAAGTGATCTATTGTACTCTTCTTGTACATTTGGGAAACAATATAATGGAGAAAGAAAAAGAACAATTGATATAGGTATTTATCCTCACGCACAGGAATCATCTAGCTGATTGCTTCCATACCTTGTTTTGCAGTGAATGATGCACATGTAACACTGTCATCTCTTACCAAGTTACCATGCTCATTTCTGGGAATATGAAAGCTATATACTTACTCCACTGAAATTTCCTCAATCTATTATTACACCTTCACACCTTCATAATAAGGGCAAACTTCATCCCAAGTTGTTTCCCTTTCCCCTCTGCTGTTTCTATCTGGAAGTTAAACTCCTTTCTCTGATCATGTAAAGGTATATTGAAAACATGGTGTTGGGGGTGGGGAGATTCACCTGGTTAATGTTAATGGTGCTGACATAATGCCCATATTTTAATTTCAAAATGTAAAATCAGTTAAAGTGTCACTTAATTCATACAGTACATTATTAATTAATCAATAATGTCCTACCAACTCAGAGATTCAAAAGTTCCATAACTAGCCGGGCATGATGGCGCACACCTTTAATCCCAGCACTTGGGAGGCAGAGGTAGGAGGATCGCAGTGAGTTCAAGGCCACCCTGAGACTACATAGTGAATTACAGGTCAGCCTGAGCTAGAGTGAGACCCTACCTCGAAAAACAAGCAAACAAAAAAAAAGTTCCATAACTAGTTGATGTCATTTATTAAGTTTGTAATCATGACTCAAAGAATTAGACTATATTAGGCTACTGATTTAATTTTATAATTAGAACTTTCATATTTTAGCTATTTAGAATTACCTTTTTAAAAGACATTTGTCACTAATGGTTTTAGTCAAAAATGAGAGTACTAAAATATAGAAAGCCTAGGTTTATATGTTGACATATGTAAGACAAAACACTTCCCATCGGAACTGCTTTAAGGGCTTCCTCCTATTTTCAACTTGTCCTGTTTTAGAAAACTTGCCTGAAGGTGAAAATGAAAGTTTGCACCTAAGAGGCCCAACAGAGCAGTCTGATAAAATGGGCTGAGAGGAGCAGAAGTTAGTGAAAAGCACTGTGTCATCTGCAAAACAGCTCTGTTGAAATGCCTGAATTAATCTGGGCCCCAGATTAGTTGAGAGAGAGAGAGAGAGAGAGAGAGAGAGAGAGAGAGAGAGAGAGAGAGAGAGAGAGAGAGAAAGAGAGAGAGAAAGAGAGAAAGAGCAGAGAATCAGCTCTGTCCTTGGACCCTGGTGAGGCATTTCTTAGCTTTCCCCTCTTTCTCCACCTCTGCTCCCATGTGCTTCACTACACAGGCCTCTGGCTCACAGAGGGTGTACATAGTGAAGACAAATCACAGGGGCCTAGACAGAGAGTTTTTGTGTGTGTGATAAACTCTAAATATCCTTGTAGCTAATTTACCTTTATATTTTACTTATTTATTTATTTGTGAGAGAGAAAGAAAGAGGCAGATAGAATATGGACATGCGAGGGCCTCTAGCTACTGCAAACGAACTCCAGACGCATGTGCCTCCTTGTGCATCTGGCTTTATGTGGGTACTGGGGAATCAAACCTGGGTACTTAGGCTTTGCAGGCAAGGACCTTAACCACTGAGATATCTCTCTAGCCCCTAATTTATCTTTATGAATGAAGGTTATAATTTCTTTTGCTGGTGATAACTTTCTGTGTCAGGGTAGTTTGTCTCAAGAAAGAACTGGTTTAAATGAGGTTTAGAAAATGAAAAAGACTTTAATCAATCCTACTGTTGAGTAAAGGAGACCACAAGTTCAATATAAAATATTATTTTAAAAAAAAAAAAAAGGAGACAGGATCTCACACTTTACCTCAGGATGGCCTGGAAATCACTACATAGCCCAGGCTAGCCTCCAGCTCTTGGCCTCTTGGATTGCAGCCACACACTCAGCCCAAGTAGACTCTTAAATTAAAACAGCACAGGTCATTTCAGTCATCAACATGTGCAGGCTCGTGCTATCCCATCCCGCCCTCAGAATCTCATGGTGATCTTCTGTCCACTTCCTCTCCATGTGAGGCTGGCTGCTCACAGCACGGCTTGGTGTAGATGAAAACTCTTCTCCATCATAATCATCTGTCTTCATCCTCAGCATCTGGACATTGTGGTATACATTTTTGCCTTCAGTGCTGATTTATCATTAAGAACAAGTATAAACTCATTAATGTGGTCAGGGTCATTGTCACTGCCTTTCTTTTCATCAACAGTGTTTTGGGATTCTTCTCCAAATTTGGCATGCACCATAGCATGCAAATGCTCTCACATATAGGCAGGTCCCTGGACACCACGTGTGATGGTGGGATATTCCAATGCCCATGCTCCTCCAGAACCATCTGTCAAGTCAGGTGACCCTCAACGCTGTAAAGGATCAACAAGCCCTTCCTGTACTATATGGCTGTGGTGTGCAGCTGCTAGTGCTGGAGCTTTTCAGCCAGTTTAGGCAGCAGGGAACTTGAGAAAGTTTACTGCAGGGCTGTGGAAATAGGATCAGAGAGAGCTTGCTGCAGCCTCCTCCTTGAGTGAAAAATAATACTGAAATGAGTAGTTTGTGTACTTTCTCACTGTCAGTAGTAACAGGCATGCTATTTGATATGTAATCAATAATGATTGATGTTCTTAGTAATTTTGAACTAACAGAAAAAGAACAAAAGGTAATTGCAGTGATGACAAGCCTTCCTAGAAAAATGGTTCTGAGGGAGCATCTCTTTTTCAGGATACCATGGAATTCATAAGGAACTTTCAGTCAGAAGCACCACTAAAGAGAGGTGTTGTTTCTGCGCAAGATGCTTCACTCCAGGAAAGAGTATTGGTACAGGTAAGTGTCCCTGTCTTGAGGGTGCTTAAGGGAACTTCTTCATTCTTGGTTGGATACATTTTCCTCTTCATTTAGTCACTGAAAGTATGTTTTAATGAAAACTACTGTAACCTTTTTCCTTAAATAAAAGATGTGTAGCTAATATGCATTCTACTGGATTCTCACTTCATCTTTTAAATGCAGATAACATTTTCTCGTTTTGCCCCTAGCTTCGAGCTGCCCTATATGGCATCCATGACATCTTCTTTGGAATGGATGCAGCTGAAAGAATGTCCATTCTGCATCATGATCGGGAAGTCCGCAAAGAGAAAATGCTGAGGCAAATGGTATGCCATGTGCTTTCCTAATGAAGAAGGCTCCTCTGAGTCTAGGGTAATTGATGCTAAATGTCGTTTTTTGGTGTCTTCAGCAACACTCTGACAATTCTTAAATACAGGTAATTCTTAGGATTGCCAGCAACATTTACATCTATTGGGAGTATTAAAAGAATTACACAGTGACAGTCTTACACATTGCTTTGTGATTAGATTTTGGAGTTGAAGCCCTAAAAATTTTTTTTTCATGGCTTATAAAACATTATCAGCTGCTCATCGCCGGGCGTGGTGGCGCACGCCTTTAATCCCAGGACTTGGGAGGCAAAGGTAGGAGGATTGCTGTGAGTTCAAGGCCACCCTGAGACTACACAATGAATTCCAGGTCAGCCTGGACTAGAGCAAGACCCTACCTCAAAAAAAAAAAAAAAATCAGCTGCTCTTGATGGAACTCTTGACATTGACGTGTGGGTTTTGCCTTTTTTGAAATTAATAAGAAAACAGGCTCCATACTCATTTGAAATGGTACCAAGGTGTTGGCAGTCTGGGGTTTCAATTGTTGATCTTAGGGTGGTTTTTAATGAAAAGCAAAATTTATATTTTTTTTGGAAAAAATAGGTTTAAGCATTAAATTTTAAAAATCAGACTGCTTTAACTTTAAAGATAAACTAAGTTAAAAACGTTAGTACAGAGGTAGTTTGGGGTCCTCCTCACTGGAATATGGTGGCGTTGTTGGTGTCAGTAGAGCTCTGTGTTCCTTTTCTACTTTGAAGGATAAGATGAAAAGTCCACGAGTGGCTCTTTCGGCTGCAACACAGAAGTCTCTTGATAGGAAGAAGTACATGAAGTAAGTCTCTTCCTGTTGTCACCTAGTTATCAAGGCAGTTGCCTTTCCCCATTAGTTGGTTGGTTTGTATATTCAAACTAGAAATAAACAACTTACTTTTCTGTAGTTGACAGAAATCCCTTTTTTTATGTAGCACATCATTAAAACTAGGTAATGAAAGTCTGATTCAGCTGGGGGTGGTGACACATGCCTTAATCCCAGTACTTGGGAGGTAGAGGTAGGAGGATGAATACCATGAGTTTGAGGCCACTCTGAGACTACATAGTGAATTCCAGGTCAGCCTGGGATAGAGCAAGGCCTTACCTTGAAACACCAAAAAAAAAAAAAAAAAAAAAACCAAAACAAACAACAACAAAAAATCCCAAAAAACTGATTCATCTTTTGATAAATGTATATAAATTGTTAGCTGGTTGGTTAGCTCAGTTAGTTGATTGATAAGTTACTTGTAACATTTTCCTTGTATAATTGATAACCAGTTTAACAGTTAATTCTTATATTCATTGTTTGGTTTTCTTATCATTTGAAGTATATTCTTCCTGTATCTTAAAGATTTTCTAGGGAACATACTTATTAGGAAGTATATTCGATTAACAATCTTTGTAAAAGTTTTTCTTTCTCAAGAGTATATTTTTCAATATCCTACCGGTGTGTGCCACCACAACTGGCTCGAGTATATTTTTAAAAATTTATTTATTTATTTGAGAGAGCGAGAGACAGAGAAAGAGGCAGACAGAGAGAGAATGGATATGCCAAGGCCTTCAGCCATTGCAGATGAACCTTGTGCATCTGGCATTATGTGGGTACTGGGGAATTGAACTAGGGTCCTTCGGCTTTGCAGGCCAACGCCTTAACCCTAAGCCATCTCTCCAGTCCTAAGAGTAATTTTTTTTGTTTTTGTTTTTCGAGGTAGGGTCTCACTCTAGCCCAGGCTGACCTGGAATTCACTATGTAGTCTCAGGTTGGCCTCGAACTCACGGTGATCCTCCTACCTCTGCCTCCCGAGTGCTGGGATTAAAGGCATGCACCACCACGCCCGGCTAAGAGTAATTTTTAATGTGTTAGAACATCCACTTCTAAATGACCCCTTATCTCTGTCACATTTGTGAGCATGTTTTTGTCCTTTCTCTAAATTGTCTCCTTATTTTTATATTGTGTCAGAGCTGCTGAAATGGGAATGCCAAATAAGAAATTTCTGGTTAAACAAAATCCTTCTGAAACAAGGTGAGAAAAAGCACTTCATTTCATTGAGAAACATTTTCTTCAAATAGACAGTCTTATATATCCCGAGCTTCCTTTTCATTAACTTTGTTCTACCTTCTATCAGTAGGATACTTGGGCTCAGTATTTGTATTACTATCTGGTCCTACTGCTGGCCACAGGTCATGCCAGGTGTTTGTTTTTAGGATGTTCCACCTCTGTTAGAAATGTGAGTCTGACATGTCTTCTGTCCACAGTCCAGTGGATATTTGGTACTTGTTTAAAAACTTTAAGGCTGAGGCTAATAATATTTCTGACCCATTTTCCACTCTTATGAGTGATATTTTCTTCTCTTACATTAGAAAAGGTAGCATTTGTAAAGTATATAGGTCAATTAACTAAAAGCATAAGAGTTTATGCATATGTTGGCCATCACTTTCCTGATAAAAACCCAAAGTCTGGACTCAGGGTAAGCAATTTATAAGTATCATATTAATATGTTTTATGCTTCCATCAGTTTGTTTTGCTTTGTGGTAATATATAGGTCAGGCCATTGCATAGATGGCTCTTTTGTTTTTGTTTTTGAAATGAGGTCTCAGGATGTCCTGAACTCACTATGCAGACCAGGCTGGCCTTGAACTCATGGCAATCTGCCTGCCTCAGTGTTCCAAGTGCTATGAGTACAGGCATGAGCCACCACACTTGGCTTGCATACATGGCTTTTGGTGTGACTGTCATCTACTTTGAAAAAAAGTGAGAAAAGTGAATTTTATTCTTTTGAATTAATTTTTAATTTAATTTGTCAACAGAGTCCTTCAGCCAAACCAAGGACAGAATGCACCTGTTAACAGGCTTCTAAGTAGACAAGGGTAAGAATGCCACACACATGAGTGCTTAAAAATAGTCAAGATTAGTTTTGATGGGGAGAAATTATTATGTTCTTTATATAAAGAATAACTATTTCTCAAATGTGATATATTGTATAGCATATATATTGTATATTGAAAGTCTTGTCTTCAAAGACAACCCTCTTGTGTACTGTTGTGTAACAGTTATGTTGGCATGTTTCTCATTTTCATTTCATACCATTCTACTTATTAAATATTCTAAGTTATTCAGTAGTGACTTTAGCCTCATAAAAGTGATTCTCCAACAAAGTGAGCCATATGTACAGTCTTCTGCTGGAACAAAAGTGTGGCTCTCCTTATTGTGCACATGCATGAGACCTAATTTCTTTTCGGGTTTTTTTGTGCTTTGAACAGTTGATTTAGTGTGGTTACTTTCTTTAAAGTTTAGACCTTAATGCAAGTGACTTATAAATTTTTTTATATTCAATTAGAACCCCTAAGACATCAGTGAAGGGGGTTGTGCAAAATAGACAGAAGCCTTCCCAGAGCAGAGTGCCTAACAGAGCGTCTGTGTCAGGTGTGTAGAAAATGAATTCCCAAAGCCTATTCCACAGAAAGATGTGCCCAAATTGTCCCATGACTCACTCTATGAGTGGGACACACTGTCTTTCCTTGCCACCATAATTTTGGCATATTCACGGACATTCCTATTAGTGACCTTGGTCTTAGGGTTTTGTGGCAGCCAGGAGATCATAGGAGCTCTACTCCTAGTTGTGATATCTGTAATAATTCTATGGAAAACATTGTGCTTTTTATTCTGAGAGTTTTGTTGGCTTACCTAGGCTTCCTTCAGAAACCTTGTCATATACAAGTAGAAATGATTGTCTGATGCCCCAATCTCTGCAGGCTTACTGAGCACTGGGCAGTGGTTCAGCTTCGGGCATTTGTATCTCTGACCATAAGACCACAAGTGAATATGCCAGATGGGAGGGCATCTTCATCTTTTACCCTGTAAGGGGTTGACCTAAGTCTATTCTTATTTTATCACTTGAGGATTATTCAAGGGCTAAAGTTAAAAAAAACAAACCTGTATTTTACAATTCCATTTATGGTGGCAAGAGGACAAATTCAGTGTTGCCGATCCAAAGCTCTTACCAAATGCCTTCATATCATTTTAGATGTCTTGGTTAAGATATTTTGGTTAAGCTCACTGAAAATTATGTGATCCATTAAAAATGCTAAGCATTAACTATACTGCTTTCTAAATATTGAATACATGGCTAAATTAATCACCAGGCCATAAGATTAAACCTTTAATCCTAATCTTTTTATTAATAAAACAACTAAGCAAATTTTAGAGCCATATAACTGATTTTCTCCAAGCTAGGAGAGAATAAGCAATATTAAGGAATTTTTGCATTGTTATTGCCATTTGTTCACATAAGCTCATGGAAGGAACAAGCTGTTAGTAACTTTGAAATGACTGTAGTGGACATAATTCCTAATGTCACCTATATTTGGGATAATTTACCAGATCTCTATTGATCACTGTGAGCCACAATCTTTGAATTACATGGTTGGAGAGCGTGCTTACTGCAGAGGTGATCAGATTCATCTAGTCTGATTTTGTAAGAACTCCATCTCAATTCCTGATATATGTTCATGACAGTATGTGAAGTTTTGAGACATTTTCAGTTTTTCCCATGTTGGTAAGTTTAGGTGGTTGGAAACTCATTGTGGAGTAATTGTTTTGCCACAGTGATTACTCTTCATGTTTTTTTTCTCATGCATTTCATCTCCACTGTTTGTCACTTTTAACTCTAAGCAAAGTACAAGTAGTCTTCTATTGAGTAATACTCAACAGTGGAAAGGATGGACGGACAGGCAGTCATTGTATGTAATGAAGTTTAGTAAAACATCCACAATTAATATTTATCTAAACAAGTAAAATCCCTTCTTGTTTTTTCTGATGGTTTAGTAATATAAGATTACATAGTTAGACAGTTGTATAAGACTACAGAATTTGAGCCGGGCGTGGTGGTGCATGCCTTTAATCCCAGCACTCGGGAGGCAGAGGTAGGAGGATCACAGTGAGTTCAAGGCCATACTGAGACTACATAGTGAATTCCAGGTCAGCCTGGGCTAGAGTGAGACCCTACCTCAAAAAAACAAAACAAAAACAAAAAAAAAAAAAACTACAGAATTTTTTTTTCAGAATTTTTATTTTTACATCAACTGAAAATTTGGAATACACTGATTAAAATGCTTACTATGAATCCTTTGTAGCTCTTGAAGAAATTACATTTCCCTGGCCAATTTATAATGCTCTGGATTATGTTTTAAAATAATTTGAAATTATGCTTTGGTCTACCTGGGGATTCAGCTGTTTATTATTAAGAAGTTTATTGACAACTTTTTTTTTGAGATGGAATCTCAATATAATATCACTGGCTATCATTGGTCTTATAGTCTTTCTCCCAGGTGGGGATTATAAGTGTGTGCAGGCACAACCAGCTCTGAAAAGCCATTTTGCCATTGCTGAGTATCATAGACTGAAATAGAACCCTCAAGTGCCAAAGTATGCTACCGATCATGTCAGACATCTAGCTTTCACAAGCCAAAATCCAATTCCTGAATGTTTAAAAACATTTTCTTATTTGCTTTTTGGTATTTAATAGTTTATATATGGTGAACTTTGGAAATCACCACCCAGAGGAGAATAGGAGGTGGCTATACAAAATGGGTAAGAAAGAACAAATCTGAGGGAGGTGGGTTTTAAAGGTTCTGCTTCTAGCTCTGTCCTTAAACGGAAGTTACTGTTTCTCCCTCAGGACTAAGTATGAAAGCACATAGTGTTTACCCCAGGCCTGCTACGTGCTCACTACATGACATTCATGGATATTTAACCTTAAGAAATACTACTTTTTCTTTCTATTTTTTTTAGGAGCATATGCAGGAAAAATCCAAAGAAAGCGGCCAAATGTTGCGACAATTTAAGAAGACAACATTCACTAGGCTAAAGGGTAGGGCGGAGGATTGTCGTCTCTGCTGTTTCCCAGGCAGGACTCTTCACTAAGCTTGGAGCTGCCTGTACACAGGCAGTGGCAGCCCAGGGCTGAGCCTCTTCTGTGTGATGGGATTGCTGTGCTCATTCTTAATACTCGTTCAGCTGAAGACAAACTAGCATTTGGTCATTGCCCCATTTCTGTGCATAATCTACATAACATTTTATGTGTCCAGACAGAATATTTTGTAAACTTAAAAGGATATTTGGATTTTTACAAAATATTGAAAAGCTATCAAAAATTGTAAATTAGTACTAGAACATGAATTTCAGTACATACTGATTATGGAAATTGATTAAATAATACACTATTGTATTCAAGGGGAAATTATTGTAGAATGATTTCCCCTTTTTTAAATTTTAAACTCTCAATCTTTAATCTTTGGTGATTAGTAAGAACACATAGGAGAAAGCAATTGCCCCATTTCGCTTGTGGTCCACACAGGTGGCTAGGGTAGAAGCACACAGCTAGTTTATAGAAATGTTGGGTTTCATGTATGTTATTGCTAGAAATAGGTATCCTGGATTTGTAAGATCTTTCTTGGAAGGTGACGAGTTGTGAGAGGACAGCACAATCTTTCTGAATGTAGAATCTACAAATGCATCCCGATGTACATTTCTGAAAGAACAGCACATTGCATGCAGGGATAGTTTCTGTTTAGTGTATAGATTTTATTTCTTCCTAGTCTGCTTTTTCTAGCATGATTCATTTTAGGAGAGAATAAAGGGCTTATACAAAATCCAATTTTAAATAGCATAGTAATATTGCCTAGCTAAAAATCTGTAGTAGTTCAAGCACCAAGGCTTAAGTTTTTCTTGACTAACATTTATGAAAAATACCAAGAAAAATGATTTTATGAAAGAGACTGTCACTTAGTTTATCATACAATTTCTAAAAAGGGCTTTGTCTCCTCACATAAAATTTGGAACTGTGTATAGTCCTTCTAACTTGAATTTTAATGATACTGATATTCTGAAAATGCAGTCTTTTAAGAATATGGACATGATTGCTTTCTCTGATCTTTCTGTTCCACTTAATATTAACTTTTATATCTAGCTATAAGCAATAGTTAGATAAATAATAACCTAGTCTGGTATAATTTATCATTTATTGAATGGGTGAACAAGAAAATTAGAACAATGAAAAAGGTCCAAGTTTTAATTTATAGAATAAGTCTATCCCGTTGTTTCCTTTTAAACATGATGACTGTGCTTTGTCATTCTGAAAACTCAGGACGTGGCTCCCTCATGCCATTGTGGGCCTCTGCAGTAAGAAAGAGGAGCCAAGTTTTGTGTAGCTTGATACAAATTAGCTAAAGCAAATAGTGTGTTTTGGGCAGAGTTGTAACTAGTTTTAGATGAAGAAGGAGAAATTGGAGTGTGTCTTTAATTAGAGTGTGTTTTACATGGTTTTTTACTGTTCAAAGCTTTTTCTCATAAAAGTGCCAGACATTGTTTTGTGCTTTTGATGAAGTTTTATTTATACATTCTTTTTATTGTTATTTTTACTTTGAGTGGAATGCTCATAATGTAAATTGTATTTATTTTTATACTTTGATTTTAACTAGTTTTGCTTCTAGGCAAAATAAAGTTTTCATCTTAAAAGAAATCTAACTGGATTTTTTTTTTAACACATGGAAAGGATAACTGAGGAGCAGGTATCAAAAAGTATGTGGTCATAAGTATTTCAGATGGTCATGGTCTGCAGTTGAAAGTCCCATGACCTTATTTCACGGGCTGTCCATCCCAGAGCTTTGCTTCTGAGGAGCTGGAGTGAGAGAGGTCCTTACTGTGAGCACAGTGACAGGCTCCTAAGTCTCTGCAAGGTGAGTGGGCAGCTTCCACTCCCGTGGAAGTGACTGGAAATCAGTGCGGTAAGCTGGAGACTGATGGGCCATCCTAAAAATGAAGGTAAGGTCTTCCTTTCCCATCAGAGAAGTCATTGTCCCATGAGCAATGGACAGGACACCCCTGGTCCCCAAATACAAAGTTAGTGATAAAAACAAGCAAATTTGGAGATGGGAAACTTTATTTCGAAGGAATCATAGCAGCATCTCTAAGTTACAAAATATGCAGCTCTAAAGACAAGCATGTCTGTCCTGGGCAAAAATAATGTCTGACCTGCCGGTGATCAGTTATAGAAAAAATATTAGAAGCTAAGTGCAGTGTCTCATGTCAGCCTGGGCTGACCTTGAACTCTTGCCCCTCTTCCTCACCCTCCCAAGGGCGGGGATTCTAAGTGTGACCCCTGAGGTCAGTCTTCCTGGTTCTCGGTTCTCCTTCCGTGGGGGGGGGGGGGGGCTTTGCTTCTCAGCTGGAGGCGCGGCCCGTGTCTGGTTCATCCTCCAGTACCTGCTTCCCACCTGGCGCTGCCCCGGAGCGACCACGTCCTCTGACCGTGCTGTCTGGAGGCGTCCCAGCGCGGCCACCGTCCTCGGGCACCGCCTCCACGGCTCCGCGGGCGGAAGTTGTCCTCACAGTCACGGCGGGGCGGAAGTTGTACTCACATGGCCGGGCGCGGAGGGAAAGGGAGGGGCCGGGCCGCGCAGAGCAGCGATCACGTGACCGGGAAGATGGCCGTCTTTCCTTGGTAAGCCCGAAGGCCGGGTGGGCTGGGGTCCTCCGCAGCCGCTGCCTCGCGCTCCAGGCGCGTCCCCGGGGCAGAGCCTCAGGCCGGGCAGCAGAGAGGGAGGGAACCCCCGACTCCTGCTGGAGAGCTCTGCGAGGCTCCCAGGCCCGGGACTGCAGCAGGTGATGCGTGTG
Source organism: Zapus hudsonius (assembly GCA_004024765.1). NCBI lineage: Eukaryota > Metazoa > Chordata > Mammalia > Rodentia > Dipodidae > Zapus > Zapus hudsonius. The sequence continues at coordinate 77,444 of PVHP010001690.1, read as the reverse complement.
CAGAGAACTCGAGAACCTTCCATCTTGGAAAGGGAGATCAACTTCCTACCTGTCTCCCCAGGTGGAGCGCGCTAGCGTGCATTGCACGATGCATGAGTGTGCACGTGAAAGAACGCGCCCCTGTTGCACATTTTCTTACCGTCTAGTTCTTTGTCCCGGGACAACAAAACCTTAGGCACAGGACGAGGAGGAGTCAGTGAAGCACAGGAGATTCATTGAGAACAGGTGAAAAGGCTGGAGAGAGAGTCAGGGCTTCAGCTAGCATCCAAGGAAGAGAGGAAGGAGACAGGGCAGAGCTTTCTTCCTGAGTTGGAGCACCTGGAAGGGGGAGGCTCAGCAGTGAAGGTTCTGCAAGCATGCTGCATTATCTCATCAAGCAGATAACAATTCCTTTCCCCTCCTCAGCATGCCTTTAGGTGAGGGGTGGTCTTTTGATCAGGTAAGTGGTTGACTGGCTTTGTTGGATTAACTCTTTTTTCAACTTTAAATTGACAGCTTGTATAATTATGGGCAATAAACCATTATAATTCCCTTCCCACCCTCTATCATATCCCCTCCCCCCTCAGTCTATTTTGTTTCGATGTCATCATCTTTTCCTCCTATTATGAAGGTCTTGTGTAGGTAGTGTCAGGCACTGAGAAGTCATGAATATGAAGGCTATTTTGTGTCTGCAAGTCAGCATTGTAAGCAGTCCTTCCTTACAATCTTTCTTACAATCTTTCCGCCACCTCTTCCATAATAGACCCTGAGCCTCAGGAAGTGTGATAGAGATGTCCCAGTGCTGAACACTCCACTGTCACTTCCTCTCAGCACTATGGTGACTTTTTAGTCATCCTGGTGGTCACTGCCATATGAAAAGAGAAGCTTCTCTTGCCAAGAGTGAGAGTAGGTATACAGATTTTAAAAAGTGTTTATAAGGCAGTTTGGTAGGCACATTTTCATTTAGCCAGATGGCAGCAGGTGTTACTCCCCTAGGACTCATGACCTCCATTGACATAGACTTTTGGCTAGATCTTCAGTGCCAGGCATGCATTCCTTTCCATGGAGTGGGCTTCCAGTCCAGTTAGAGAGCAGTTGGTTTCCCCCATAACAGACGTGCCAGTATTGTACTAGTTGGCACATTTGGCATGTCTAGGAAGGGGATCATAGCTGTGACACCTCCACCCTCCTCCCTGTCATGTGGTATATTAAATCCTGTGGAGGGAATTGTGATTTTTCTCTTCCTACTGTTACCAGGGAAACAGGAGGTGTGGTCCTTCTGTGACCTCCAAGCCTGCAAATGCCTGCTTACCTACAGCACAGCCTTCTTACTTTGGACACGATCAGGCTCAATTTTCTGGTTTTAAGTTTGCCAGACAGTTCACTTCCACCTCATTCCCTACTGCAGACACTTAAGAGACCAGTTCTGGGTCCATTGGATGGATGCCTCTGGACTCTCCACACACTGGGCTTCCTTGGCCTGCTCATGCTGGTTTGACCAAAAGGCCTTTTTGAGAATCAGTCTGTGTTGGTTTGAATCTGACGTCCCCTGTAAACTCATGTGTTCTGAATGCTTGAATCCCCTCTGGTGGCAGCTGGAGGAGGAGGTGTGTTGTTGTTGGGGTGGGTGGGCTTAGGGGTATTATAGCCAGCTCCCCCTTGCTAGAGTTCTGCTCACTCTCCTGCTGCTATTTTCCACTTATTGAGGCAGAAGGGATGTCCAACCTTTGTTCCTGCCATGCTTTCCCCTGCCATCATGAAGCTTCCTTTCAGTACTCTAAACCAAATAAAACCTTTCCTAGCATCAGCTGCTTTGGGCTAGGTGCTTTTATCCCAGCAACAAAGAAGGCAGTGTGAAGAGCCTTACATGAGACACGTCTGGTTTCAGTGACCCTCCTCTACAACTGTGATGAGAGAATTCAGAAGATGCGTCTTAGCTCTACACCCCACTACATTTTCACCTTTAAGTTACCTCAAGTACCACAGCTTTCTTAGTGTGTTTCCTAATGTGGTTTCTAGCTGTGTGCTAACATGTCTCTCTGGTGGCATGTCCTCGTCCTTCAATTTTCCCACTGAATTGATCCTTTAAGATGAAAGAGACTGAGTTTGGAGTTTGGTCCATCCTTGCATTCCCATTCAGGTGACTGAGTACCCCTTATATGTCATCTCATTTAATCCTAAATCCATGTTTTATATCCAGAGAAAATGGAGCCAGAGAGGCATTTCAGTTAAAGTCATGCAGCCGGACAGGTGCAGCACATACCTGTGATTTGAGATCATGAGAGTTGGGTGCAGGAGGACTGCACATGAAGCCTCTTTGCTTTTGAAACCGTCTAGCACTCAAGAGGAGTTGAATTTGGAACCCAGAGCCTATGGTCATAATCTTTGCCAGTTACTCCAATCTTCCTGGGCTGCTTTGAGGGTTTTATGGCCTCTAAAAGTCTCATTGCCTGTTCTAGATCTATCCCAGAATACCTCTTGCTTTCCCTATCATGGGTTGGCCTTGATGGAGATAGGAGGTGTTCTATGCACCTTAGCTTCTACTCCCTACTTAATCCATAGTAATCATACATGGATTAAAAAGACCACCCGAAGAGCCAGGATGTCTGTGCTCTCAGAGCTTTAGGAGGAGAGCAGTGCAGTGAGTGTGGAGAAAGAGCTGTGTGGTCCTATCATGTGATCATTCATTACATGCTTGCAATCAGAACTGTCTAGCAAACAGCTCCAGCCTTTAATGTTCATTTAAGCCCTGGGGGTTTTGTTGGCTGCCGGTTCTGCTGCTGTGGGTCTCCCACACTCCCTAGGTGTTGTCCTCACTAGTGAGAGGCCAAGCCTAGCCCAGCCAGGAGCAGAGGTGTGAAGTGGGGCCTTTTTGTCTGGAGTAGCTGCAAAAGCCAGACTAGTTCTTGGCATTGCTGGAGGCTGGGGTTCTGAGTGGTTTTATTAACCAGCTCTATGTCAATGTCTGCAGGAAAAGGTCTGAAAAGCCTTTTGAGGAAATGCCTGGTAGAGGGCGTTGTTTGCTTTGTTAAATATCAGAGGTGAACATGGTGAAATGCTACCAACTGTAGAGAGCAAATTTGAGGAAATAATGGAAACAATGATTGAAAACAAAAATGTAGTTTCCTGTATGCTTTTTTCTTTTTCAAAAATTTATTGGTAGAAGCCATATTGAAAAAAAAAGGTCCTTTTAAGAAGAGTAAAGAGTTGATTTTAAAGTTCTCAAACTTATAATCTATTGGCCATTCTGGGAGGTTGAACCTATGAACTCATGTATGTTAAGAAAGCACTATACCACTGAGCTAATCCCTACCTGTTTTTACTTTTTATTTTTAAGTTGCTAAGTTACACATCTGGCCTTGAATTTAGTAGCCCAGGCAGGGCTTGAACTGGTGATCCTCCTGCCTAAGCCTCGCCAGCACCTGGGATTGCAAGCCTGTTCATAGTAGGACCTTTTCTCCAAGCCCCTTGAGTTCTGGGTTTCTTTTTTGTGCTTTCCTTTCTTCTCTGCCTTGCTCTATTCTAGGTTCTTCCCTTTCCTTTTCCTGCTCTCTGACCCGTTCTCTTTTCGCCCTGGAGCTGATGAAGTTCTGTGGGCTTATCACCCTTCTGCTGCTTCCTCTTTTCTCCCACTCCTGCCCTCCTGTCCCCTCTTTGTCATGCTCTGGCTGTGCAATCCCTGATTCCTACTGTAACTGCCTAGCTGGGAGGCTTCTTCCAAGCTCTGGCTGCCTGGCCTCTCCACCGTAGGCTGCTCTCAGCTTGTCCCATGACTCTGAGGGGAAGTAGCTCAGGAAAGCTAGGCTCCTCTTGGTGAGCTCCCTTTTGTTCTGCGGCTGGCCTCGAGTCCTGGGTGCAATGGGGAGGTGGAGGCAGGCGGGTCAGGAGTTTAAAGTTATCCTACATAGTGAGTTTGAGGCCAGCCTGGGCTATATGAAATCCTGACTGAAAAGTAAATAAATAGTTTGTATGTTTTTTATCAAGTGTTTCTGTTTCTTACAATATTGTTTTCTCCATTTTCAAGTCCGGTGTCACCTACCTGGAGTGACTAGTGTCTTGCTGTTCACAGGCATTCCCGGAATAGGAACTACAAGGCAGAGTTAGCGTCCTGCCGGTTGGAGGCAGTGCTCCTGGAGTGTGGGGACTACCATCCACTGAAGCCCATTACTGTGAGTTCTGTGCAGGCTCCCTATGGGTGGCCCTGTCGGCCTTAGGACCATATGCATGCACACCTGGAGTCTTGTCCATTTCTCGAGGTGGCAGCTGCTTTCCTGTATTGGAATCAACCAGGTCACTCACTCCCTTTTGTTATGACGCTGGCCTCTTTCTCATGTCTGTGAGGTCTTCATGGGAAGAAATGATTACTACTGATTTGGATGTATCTGCAAAATACATCTTTACTCTTTATATTGGGACAGTTAAGAGTCACTAGCTACCAGGGGTGGACACTGTCCTAAAGAGCATCTTAGATTGTGTCTTAAACAAAAGCAGCCAAGAGACTTCATGGTCCCTCTCTGCTGGATTCACATGCTTATTAGCACACTTATCCTTTGTCCCTTGCTGATGGGGAAGATTGGCTACAAGACCCCCCCTGGGTACCAAAATCCTTCAGTGCTCAAGATTCTTGTTTAAAGGTGCATATAACCTGCACTCAGCCTCCATATACTTTAGGTCAGGTCTGGGCCACGTGTGCTATAATACCCAATACTGTGTCAATGCTATGTAAATAGTTGAATTAGAAATTAGAAATAATGACAAGAAAGACTGTACTTGTTCAGTTCAAAGCTTTTTTTTTTTTTTTTTTTTTTTTTTTTTGGTGCTGCTGGGGATTGAGCCCAGGGCCTTACAGATGCTGAGTCACACTCTTAGGCAGATACATACTTAAAAAAAAAATATTTTCAGTGTATGATGATGGAGCCTTGGACACCCAGGGCTGACGACGCAGTGGTTTATGATCTTCCTAGACCATTGCTGCCTGGCAGGTGATGTGGTATTGATCAGAATGCAGGCTCTAATGCTGTAGGTCTGGGTGTGGATGGAGCCCATGATTTTGTATTTATTCAGCTCCAGGTGACATGGATACTAGTGACATGGAAACTGCCCCTTTTTGGTCCACACTTTCAGTCACAAGGCTTCTGAGAACATAGTTACAGTCTGGGCATGGTGGCACATGCCTGTAGTTTCAGGACTCAGGAAGCTGAGACAGGAGGATCATGAGTTCCAGGCGAGCCTGGTCTGTCTCAGAACAGAAAACAACTGAGTGCTGTACCATGCATGTCACCTGTAGTCCTGTACTAATGCTTCTTAGTGAGTTCTACGCTGACCTGGGCTACCAAGTGGTCCCTGCCTCAGAAAGAAATAAACCTAATCAAAGAACACAGTTCTGCATAATACTAAAATGGAAAAGGTCATTTTCTGTATTCTCAGTTCTTGCTGTCAGCTGTGTAGGGTTTGGCTGTGTGTTGAGCAGTCTCTGCTCTGACAACAATGGGTATCCTTCCATTCACTTCTGACGTGTTCTACATAGGGAAAGACCAAGTATTTTCCTCTGTACTCCCAGTCCACACTGAGCACTTCTGTGATCCTAAATATGGAGGAGGGAGTTCCCCATACGCCAACAAGTCATTCTGCAGCAGAAGCCAGCTGAAGGGTCCCCTGATTTCATTCAGTCTGACATTCTACTTCTATGTAGCTACTACTGAACCCCACAAGTGGCGGCTCTATACCCATAAGAATTACTTTGCTTTAGATAGAGCCTTCACTTGTGGGATTTGAGGTTAACTACTTAGAAGTAGAATGTGTGGGAAGACTTGGAGCTTCCCTGCCCTCTAGGCATGGCTCTCCTGTGACCTCTTAGGTCCTTCTCCAGCTCAGATACTCTCCAGATTCTGACTGTGAGGGATCTTTGTTGGGCAGGAGGAGAACATCTTAATAGGTCTGATCAAAAGGTAACCCCCTCTCCTCCATGGAGGATGGGAGTGAGGCTGGAAGTTCCCAGTTCCTGGGCATTTGTAGGTCTTCCTGCATCCAGGAGCCCATGGAAGTTCACCTCTTTAAGACAGAAGACATCCATCGCCCAGGAATTACGAGGCTTGGAGCTCTGCTAAAGTCATCATCTTGCCAATGTATGACAAAATACAAGCATCCCCTTCTGCTAAAAGCCAATGTCCAGTCCAGTTTCCACAGCCAGAGGGGTACAGTTGAGTTTCCCATGTGGAAAATCCCAGTATCCTTCACTGTACTTCCTCAAACTGTCTTCACAGGTCACGGAGTCAAAGACAAAGAAAGTGACCCGGAAAGGAAGCACTTCATCCACATCCTCCTCCTCCAGCTCTGTGGTCGACCCGCTGAGCAGTGTCCTCGATGGCACTGACCCCCTCTCCATGTTTGCAGCCACTGTAGACCCTGTAGCCATGACAACAGTCACGGTAACACTCTGGGCTGGGTCTGTGGGCACAGAGGTGGTTTTGTGGTAACACAGGGTGTTCTTGTGACGGCTCAGGACATTATCCAGATGCACATCCATCTGTTGTTGCTTTGAGACAGAATCTCAGGTGGCCTAGGCTGGCCTCAAACTCACTGTGTAACAGGGAATGGCACTGAATTCTTGTTCTTCCTGCCTTCACCACTCAGGTGCCTACCACCTCACCTGGCTTAAAGATGAGTTGGATGATTTTGTGGACTGGTTTTTGTTGTTTTTAATAGCCCATATTGCCAGCAAATTTGCTATGTGGCCTTGTACTACTTACTTGTCCTCCTGCCTCTACCTCCTGAGTCCTGGGATTGAAGGTATGTGCCAACACGTCAAATTATCGATCCTGAGGCTTCATGCATGCTAAGCAAGCATTCTATAATACTGAGCTGCATCCAGATCCTCCGCCACTTTCCTTGTTGGCTTGCTAATATGTCTGGGATTACTTTCTATATCATGACCTTGTAATTTTGCATGGCTGCATTTATAGTCTAAGGATTGAGTACGATATAATGTAACTCAGCATTCCTCTGCTGCTATTCTTATAAATGATTTGGGAGTGGGGTTTCACCAAGTCTTTTAACCATATGCATACTTTGGTGCCTGTGTCCAGGACTCTACAGGAAAGCTTCCAGAAGCTTCCTGCTGGGGGAGGCACATATATGTGTATATGATTCAGGTGGTTGCCACCAAGTTGTCCTCCACAAAGGCTTCACTGCTTTGTACTCACACCAGCAATGCTGGGCTTGTCTATTTCCTGCAGCCTGGATATTAACAACCGTTTTAACTCTCTACCATTTACACAGTTGAAAAATGATCTTTTTTAGTGTTTTCCATTATTCTTAAGGTCATCATTTTTGATACATTTATTGGCTATTTGTGATGAAGCAATGATGTTATTGTAGTAAACCTTTATTGTGGTAAACCTGTAGTAAGCCTTTGATTCTGTGGTGAGAGACTATCTGACTTTGGTTTATGTGTTACTTTAAGCATTAAATCAATATTGCTGGAACTGGGGTTGTAGCTTATCAGTAAAGTACTTGCCTGGCACACACAAGGTTTCCATCACTAGCACCATGGGGTGGGGTGAAATCAACAACAAAAGGATATTCTGCTCCTGAAGAAATGGTCTTTCCCTTCCTTAGGACAGCTCCAGAAAGAAACGTGATAAAGATGATAACTCCATTGTGGGAGCTGATTTTGAGCCTTGGGTCAACAAGAGGGGAGAAATTCTTACCCGATACACAACCACAGAAAAGCTATCTATTGTGAGTACCCAGGCTTCGCCTCAGACGTAACAGCCCAATTCCTGGGCTCTATTAGTTTTCCTTTGTATGTCTGTCAGCATGGAGAAAGGGGTTGATCACTGTCTCAAAAGTTCAGTGTGTTAGTATCATAGGTGTGGCATCTTGCAGAGAAGGAATTGGGGTGGGGAGAAGGTCGGCCCCCTTAGGAGGAGGGTGAGTTGTGAAGGGAATGTCCAAGGAAGATGCCTGGGTGGGTACTGCCAGCTTTCCTCTTGGAACCGGAAGCTTGCTCTTTCTTGAAGTAGCCACTGGTGAAGTGGCTTGTGTCTGGGGCATGTATGAGATAGGGGGCTTACCCTGCTCTGGACAAGTAACTCCCATTAGCACAGGCTCAGATGAACAAGGCCTTCCCAGCAAGAGCGGTTAATGTTAGAGTCAGGTTCTGTTACTTACAACCTGATCTCCCTAAAGATGTCAGCAAGAGTGTTAAGTTTCTCTACTTGCTCTGAGAAGAGGTCCAGGACTGGTGTGGAACCCCCAAGGTTAGGGTTCTGGGTCTTTTTTTCTTGCTCCTCTCCTGTTTGCCATGTGGCCTTGTGTTCAAGTTGATAAAAGGAAAGGAAAAGAAAGTTGTAACTCCTCCCATTTAAGGAGCCTCTTGGTGTCCCCATCTGTAAAATATGTAGCTGCAAGGGAGGTTGGGCAGTGTAACTGCCTGTCCTACTTAAGAAAGGCTGGATACAACAGGCTGTTGGGAAGCTCTGGTCCAGAGCCTCTCTCCTCCCTCTTCTTCAGGGTGATTGCAGAATTGCTGGACTATTTAAATTGCTTTTATTTTCTACTTTTTCCTTAATATGTGGAGTTAATGCAGAAAAATAATACTTAATCAGGAGTAATTTTAACCACCAGGGATCATTTAGAAATATCTGGCATTATTTTTGGTTATTACAACAGTGAGGTGCTCACGCCATCTATGGGTGGTGGCTAGGGATGCGGTAAAACATTCTACAGAGCACAGGATGGGCCCCCAAAACAGTGTTGTCCTGCCCACAGAGACTGAGACACTGATTTAAAGACATTACAGATTGGTTGGTTACCTGATGCTTCTGTCAAATCACACATTTTGGTATTTGTTGGCTCACATTGAGAGCCCTAACATGAGTAGAAATTTGACTCTGATGCTTTTTAGTGATCCACATCTTTCTTCTCTGAAGCTACACTTCTGTCTTTGATTTGTATTTATGAATGCCTTTGTTGGAAAACAATGACCATGTTAATATTCATCATTATTCTTTGTTCTACAGAATCTGTTTATGGGATCAGAAAAGGGTAAGTGGTTTTGATTGAGTAATTTTTTTCTGTCTTTAGATTACAGAGGAAGAAAAGTTGTCATTATGTAGTCTTGTTATTTAATTCAGTTGAAAGCTGTAAGGTAGTTTTTAGAGGTAGAATAAAAATACAAGTTTAGAGCACTAATGAAAAAGCCAAAGAGATTTCAGTAAGCAACTGACAAGCTTTCTGGTTGAGTTTAGGGACACACAGGGCAAGAATACCCCTCACCAACTAGGGATAACTTGAGACTCTTTCCTTTGCCTTGAGTCTTAGTTCTTTGTGAAAAAGCAGATGTGCTTGTAAGGGGCTGCATGCTCACTCTTAGCACCTTCAGGCCCTGACACATCTCTTCTTGTGACTCACAGCCACAGCTCTACCTAGGGAGCCTATGGCATGTGTAGCAGGATCTCCGAGGAGTGTTTATGTGGTCACAGACTACCAGCCTGCACGGAGGGACTCTGAAATTTCTTTTTTCTTTTTTTTTCTTTTGAGTTTTGTGTGTGTGTGTGTGTGTGTGTGTCTGTGTCTGTGTCTGTATGTGTGGATGAACAAACATACATATGCTGTGGTGCATGTGTGGAGTTCTAAGGACAACTTCGGGGTGTTTGTTCTCCTTCACCTTACTTGAAGCAGGATCTCCTGAAGCAGGATCTCCCTTGCTTTCCCCGATGCTTGTGTGCTAGTCTAGCTGGCCCATGAGCTTCCTGATTCTCCTGGTTCCACCTCCTATTGCCATATGCATGTTGAGATTCCAGCTTTACATGGGTTCTGGGGTGTTGAACTCAGACCAGCAGGCTTACAAGCAAGTGCCTTTAGCCACTGAGCCATCTCCCAAGCTCCTGAAATTCCTTTTTGAAGCTGCGAGGTAGCTTTGGAGCAGCCGATGTAGGTCAGGTGGGCATGGCTGTGGCTTGCTTATCACTCCTTACTGATATGGCTCCTGTAGGTTCAGGCAGTAGAGATGAAGACCTTTGCTATGGGGGTGTCACTCTTACTTAGATCATATAAAGCAAATCATGACATCACATAGCCATGAGCTTGGAAAAGTCGCTAGGTTGATGAGCCTTCATGAACGGGCAAAGCAGTAGATGCTCTGATACCTGCCGTGGGAATGTGAATGACAGCACTGCATTGTGAAATGCTCTTGTGCTGTTTATGAACCTTGAAGCAGGGTGCTGTGGCTGGTGCTTGTGTGTCCCCAAGACTCATATGCTAAAATCCTTTTTGGGAGGGCAGAGGAGAGGAAAGATGTCTGTGTGTGTGTGTGTGTGCATACATGTGCATACACATGCATGTTGAGGCCAGAGGTCCATTGTTCTTACCTTTATTTATTGAGGCAGGATCTCGCTTGAACCCAGAGCTTACTAATTCTGCTAGTGTAGCTTTCCTCAAGGAATCTCCTATCCTTGCCTCCTGAGGACTGGGATCATAGGTGAGATGTCACACATACCCCGCATTTACATGAGTATTTAGGGTTCACATTCGTAAGCATAAGATTCTTTATCCACTGAGTCATTTCCCCAGCCCACATGTTGAAATTCTAACCTCTGAGTTGATGTTATTAGTCAGTGAAGATAACTAGGTCTTGAGGGTAGAGGCCTCATGAGTGGGAAAAAATGAAAGAAAGGTAAAATAGACAAATTATTTAAAATGTTCATTATTTAGTTATAGTTTGAATGTAAAATGTATCCCCCAGGGTTAGTCTGAGCATTGGTGGAGGATGTGGAACCTTTAGAAGGTGGGGCCTGGCTGAGGGAAGTGCATCCCTAGGGGAGGCCCTTTGAAGGTTTATAGTGGGGTTCCTGGTTCTGACCTTGCTTTCTACTTCCTGGGCTGTCCTGGTGTGAATAGTGTCCACCACTTCCTGCTGCTGTGAACTGGAATGTTTTGCCATGCCTCACCTACCCTTATAGCCTGAAACCCTCTGAAACTGTGAGCTGAAATCAACATTTCTTCCCTGATTCTGGTGGATATTTGGGTCACAATAAGGCAAAAACAACTAATGTAGTTGTAGTTGATGGTAATTAAACAACTTCCCATGCTTTTAGTTAATCGTGGACTATTCTCCAAGCTTGCACCAGAGCCTGAAAAGAGAATTTACTTCCATTCCCAAGAGTAGGTTTGTGTTGGCATTCTATCATTGTGACAGAATACCTGAGATTATCGATTAAAAAGAGGAAAAGTTTATTTGGCTTACACTTTCAGAGGTTTCAGTCACTTTCCCTGGTGCTTTGGGCTTGTAGTAACACAGTAATTCATGTTGAAAGAATTTGATAGAGAAGACCTGTTCTCCTCATGGCAAGTAGGAAATAAATAGCATCAGCAAGGCACCAGGGTCCCTTTAATGGACCTAACTTCCTTTCACCACACCTCCTAAAGATTCCACCACCTCGCAATAATAAAGAGACCAAGCCTTCAACAATAAGCCTTTTGGGGATATTCATAACCCAAGTTTTGTCCATTGGGTAGAGAGGAGTTAAGGAATTAATTAGGCAAATGGACCCCAGTATTAGCATGGGAAGCTACCTGAATGTGGGGCAATGATTCTCTCATAGGTGGACAGCAGTTATCTGAACAGATCCTCTTGCCCTGTGGCTGGATTGTGGCCAAGGCCTTCATCTGTGTCCACTGGGTCCCTGCCAGTGGCAAATTGTGTTGACAGATGCTGGAGGGAAACACAGCTCGTCCTGTTTGCCTGGATAAAGGGCTTTGAAGCCCATTCTTCTCCTCTGGGCTGACGTAGAGGTTGTTGTCTTGTTAGTATAAGGCCCTGACAGTGCTGCACTGTGAACACAAGCCTGAGAGGCCCTTCAGTGTGTGACAGTGAATGACAGATTCTTGGCATCCTTCTTCAGATGCCTTTCTTTAGGAGTCAACAACTGATGAGTGTGATTTCACAAATGCTGAATGTAGGGCTCACCTTTCCAGGCTGCCCATTCTGCTCTGGGGCAGATGCTAGGTTGTGAAGTACTTCTGATAGAACTTGAGTCACACAGGAAGCTACTTTCAGAATCTTGGTTTTGTTGAAATGAAATTGTTTCATTTCCTGGTATCTCAGTTCATGATGAAGTGCCATATCAAAGATTTCTTCCATGGTGCATATGGGCATAAGAGAAAACCTCCTGTATGACCTAAAAATCCCTCTTCCTGTGTAGGCAAAGCTGGGACCATGACATCTGCCATGTCGGAGAAGGTTCGAACGAGGCTGGAGGAGCTGGATGACTTTGAGGAGGTGAGCAGGGTGCTTGTAGAGCACAGCATGGCAGAGGATCGGCCAGGCTTGTGGCTGATCTTTGATTAAGACACGGGAGCCTGACTTGGACTGGTGTTTCTAGAGGCTTCTTTTCTCTTTGTAATCCTTCAGCAACCCCTCAGGTAAAGGCAGGAGCCCCAGAGTGTAGGCTCAGTGAGGGAGACTCAATATGGAGACAGTGTCAGGCAGTACAGTCCAAGTGAAGTCACCCTGAGGAAGCAGCCTTGAGCAGCACAGAGATCACATCGCACAGCAGTGGCTACTCTGCTGGCTGCATGATGCCCACAGGACTCCTTGATTGGCCTTGTGTACTTTGAAAATCTGGCTCACTTGCCAGCCCTTAAAACTGCTGATTTAATAAGCAATGTAGCCTAGCTTCCCTGGAAAAATTCCACATGAAAGTCATGGGCTCCCATTCTTGCATTTGACCAGAGCATGACCTGTCCTGGTGACCATGGTCTTCCTTGTCCTGATTCATGTGTAAACAACCTGACCCCTGGATGCAGGTGAGTCAGCATCCTTTGGAGTGATGTTTTGAGAGGCAACGTGGTAATGCCATGGTGGAAGATGACTTACCTATACAACTGCTTAGTGGTGAATCACCCTCCACCATGGCTGGATGATCCTATAATTTTGGACCAGGTGTTTAACTGTTCTGTGCCTCAGTGTACTTGCCTTTAAAATGGAGTTGTATCTCACCATAGCACCATCATAGGAGTTCAGTGAGTTTATGCACATGAAGTGCTTAGAACAACACTCAGCACACAAATCAGCTGCCATCACCTTTACTATCCTGAGTCTGTAGCTAGGCTGCTGACCAACAGCCTTGGGCATCCACCTCTCCTGTACTTCTTCTTCTACTTCTTCATCTATAAAATGAGGATACAGGGGCATGGGCAGATGGCTCAGTGGGTAAAAGAGCTTGCTGCACAGGCAGGAAGACCACAGTTTGGATCCCCAGCACCCATGTAAATGTTGGGTGTAGTGGTACACAGCTGTAATCTTAGAACTGGGGGGTAGAAGCAGGAGCTCAGTAACTAGCCTCCCAGCCTCATTCTTGTCCTTGTTCTCTCTTGTCTCTCTTAGTTTTTTTCTTGTCTCTTGCTCCTTGTTGCTCACCTGGCTGTCCCATGCTTCACGGTCAGTGTGGGTTAATAAGAACAGGCTAGGTTAGGCACTTCAGTGGTTTTGTGGGAACAAAGGTATTCTTGCTCCTAGTGCCCTCCCCCTGCAGGTGGCAGGCAGCACCAACTCCTGATGATATTGTCTCAACATTTAACTCCTGGGGTTGTCTCTGCTGGGCTAAAGTGAAGGTAGTTTGTCACCACCTCTGCCAAGAAGGGACACCAGCTGCCCTGCTAACAACTCATTCAACAAATTAGTTATGTGGCTCTGCTGCAAAAGGGCAAGAAGTGGGCTGGAAAGATGGCTCAGCGGTTAAGGCACTTGCCTCCAGTGCCTAAGGCCCCAGGTTCAATTCCCCAGGACCCACATAAACCAGACCCACAAGGTGGTAGCCCTGGTGCGCGCTCTCTCTCTCTCTCTCTCTCTCTCTCTCTCTCTCTCTCTCTCTCTCTCTCTTTCTCATCTCTGCTTGAAAATGAATAAATAAAATATTTAAAAAAAAAAAAGGGGGGGGGGGCAAGAAGTCCTTGCCTTACATCCTGCAGCTCTGGTGAGCTGTTTGGATTGGTCCATATTCGAGTCTTCTGCCCTTGTGGGAAATAGGCTTGTGAGCAGGTACTGCTTGCCATGGGTGTTAGCAATGCTTGCCCCTTATTCTTACTGTGAGCCATGAGGGCAACTTCCTGGCATGAGGGGACTAAGGAGCACCTGCCGTGTGGCTGGGCTGGACCACATCTCTGCCTGCATTGCCATTTCATCCAGAGGGTGACTGCTGAGGTCCTCCCTCTGTCTTCAGTACTTGTTCTCTGCTCCAGTCAGCATCCCGATCCCAGTGCCACGGAGACCTCAGCTCCACTTTCTCCTGTCCTCTGATCTGTTGGTAACCCACTTGTCACCAGGTTTCTGTCACTGTGTGATGAAGCTTTCCCCTCACATTTGAACATCTCAGGAACAAGCTTGTGCCCGTCTGCTGGTGCATGGCAGTATCCACACACTTTCTTCCCTAGTGGCCCATGAAACAACTCTGCTTGTGAGTGGTCCCTTCTGCTCCCATGACCTGTGAGTGTGTCTTCACAATATCATGTTTCCAGCTAAGTTTTGTGTATTATTTTTTTAGTCAGGTTCTGACTCTGTTGCCTCACCTGTCCTTAAATACTTGGTGCACATGTACATGTGTATACATTATGATCCTCCTACCTCAGCCTCCCAAGTAGCCAGGGCCATGTCCAACTCCCAAGCATCAGTCTTTGCCTGTGTAAGACCTTTGGTACCTTAAGCTCTAGAGTGCATGAAGATGTTTATGTTTGAAGTTCTTGACCAAAATGTCTTTGTTCCAGAGCTTCTGATACCTCGCTTGCACACAGCAGGATGTGAGTCCTGATGCCACATCCACAGAGGGGCTTGGAGTAACAGTGCCCACTCATGATCATGGCATTTGTCATTGGTGGGCTGGGGTGGTTCAGGCATGACTGGCTCTAGCTAGTCAATACTCAACCTTTGTGCTCAGCTATCTTGGGCAGAAAATTCAAAGCACCTGTCTGTTACATGACAGAACTGTCTGGCGCTGGGTGGGGGCCAATGCAGGTGAGGGATGCTGAAATTTGAGTTGTAGGAGATGGTGATCAGTCAGACTTCTCCTTTTATGCCTATGCCTTTTTCTTCCACCCACAGGGATCCCAGAAGGAGCTGTTGAACTTGACCCAGCAGGACTATGTGAACCGCATAGAGGAGCTCAATCAGTCTCTGAAGGACGCTTGGGCCTCTGACCAGAAAGTGAAAGCTTTGAAAATCGTCATTCAGGTTAGCTTAGTGAGGGTTTGGGTTGTTAGTTTTTTACCCCCTTCCTAAATTTCTTATGTAATACTCCTTAATTTTGGTTTTCAGAAGCCTGCTTTTAAGGCCTATCCTCATTTATTTATCTCTCCCATTTTCACAGACCTCCTTTGAATCTGTTTTTATGAAGTGGCTTTGTACAGTTGCAAAGTGTGCACTACATGATTCCAGGAGACACTTTTTTTGTTGTTGTTTTGTTTTTGTTTTTCAAGGTAGGGTCTTGATGTAGCCTAGGCTGACCTGGAATTCACTAGTCTCAGGGTGGCCTTGAACTCACAGCAATTCTACTACCAACATCTCGTGATGCTGAGATTAAGGCTATACAACACTGAGACCACCACCATGCCTGATTTCAGGAGACACTGTGACCCTAGACTAAAGAACTAAGCAAAGCCCCTGGGCTGTGCATAGAATGACTCTGGTACAACTGCTTACACACCAGCTGTGCACAGTGAAGATACACCAGCTGTCTTCCTGGTTTCCTTAACCAGACTGATTGACTGGGTATCTTGAGGATTAATACGTTGTTCCTAGACATTTTGTAACATGGGTTCAGTCCATACAGAATCTTTTGCATCTGGCTTCTTTTACTTAGCTGAATGTTTTAGAGGCACATCTGCTTTGTGCCATGTTTCAAGGCTGGGTTCTTTTTTGCTGCTGGATAGGATTCCACAGTACCTATAACCACATTTCATGCATCCTCAAGCAGTTGACAAATGTGTGAGTTGGTTCTACTCCTAGGCTGTTAACAATAACTGAACAATGCTGGCATGACCATTTGCATCCAAGTGTCTGTGTGGATTTAATATCTTCATGTCTTTTGGGTAAATTTCTGGGTCTGGAATTACTGGGTCTTATTTTTTCACTTGTTGAGAAATTGCCAAGTTGCTTACAAAAATAGCTGCCCTGGGCTAAGTGGTTAAAGGTGCTTACTTGCAAAGTCTGCCAGCTTGGGCTTAATTCTCCAGTACCCACATAAAGCTAGATGCACAAAGTGGACATGCATCTGGAGATCACTGGTATTGGCATGCTCATACTCTGTCTTTCACAAGTAAATAATAAAAATAAATAAATAGCTACCCCATTTTACCAGCATCTTGTGAAAATGCAGTTTCCTCCATCCTTTCCTGGCTTTTTGAACATAACCAGTCTGGAGATTTTACTTTGTATATTCCTAACAATTAATGATAAGCATTAACAGAGAGAGAAACAGAGAGAGAGTGAGAGTGTATGGGTGTGCCAGTGCCTCCAGCCACTGCAAATGAACTCCAGACACATGGTTCACTTTGTGCTTTTGGCTTATGTGGGTACTGGGGAATCAAATTCCATATTTACCACAGTGCACAGTGGTGTCAGAACTGCTGTTTTAACAGCTTGTGTTCTCCCACCCCACCCCCCGCCCCATTAGGCAGGTTGTTAGTGTTAGCAGACAAGCACTTAGCCGCTGAGCCATCACTCCAGCCCCAGAGTTTGTATTTTTAACACACACACACGCACACACCTTAGGGTACCCAGTTATTATCTGACAAGTTTAAGAAAACAGTGCCAACAAACCATGGCTTCTTCAAAATAGCCACATACAAGATAATTACATTTCAAAGATTGTTATGGCTTTAATTTTAGACTGTTATCTTTTATAAAATACATGTTCTGTGAAACCAGCCTGGGGGTAGGGGTGGGCAGGATCAGCTCACAGATGTCTGGGAAGTCCCAGCTGGGTTTAATTTGAAATTTCTGCTCCAGTTCTCTGCCTTGCCTTTTCCTGTGGGCAGGCACTTTTTTTCCAAGACGCCCTTCAAGGCAGGTGGTAGGTAGGAACTTGGCGTGATATCACATTCCTAAGGACCATGGGCTGTGTATTATAAATAGTCTCAATGTTGTTTTGGTTGTTTTTTTTTTTTTCCCCATCTTAGAAATCTCCTGAGGTGATTGTTGGCTTTGGAGCTCTCTGAAAATCCCAAAGCAAGGTGTCAGGAAATGGAATTCCATACACATCTAGGTGCCACAATGGTGTCTTCACTGCTGCTTTTAACAGTGTGTTTCCTCCACCAATACATCTGGGCTTTGAGCTGGTGATCAAAGTTAGACACAGTTACTTCTAATCATGGCATGCCGAGTAAACTTAGTGACTCTTACAGTTTAGATTTTGGATAACAGCCAAAGTGAAAACACTTGTCCACCGATCTTGACCTGCTAGATATTCTTACCACTGCATGCATCCCCTACACAGTGGAAATGCTTACTGAAGGATCTTTTCTTAGGCAAGCACCATAACCACTGAGCCACCTCTCCAGCCTCAAAGATCTTTTCTTAAATGTCCAAATTTGAAGTGATATTTTTCTATTTGAGGGCCACTCAAGGGATTATAAAATACATGAAATTGTTGGGTTCCTTATGCTTTTGAATTTGTAGTAACATCGGGATATAACATTTCTTAAAAATGAAAAAAATGGGCTGGGCAAATATAGCTGAATGGTGGTAGAACACTTGCTTAGAATACGTGAATCCCTAGGCTTCATCTCTGGCACTGTCTAAAAATTAAGTTCATCCAAAAAGAGCTCTTCATCTATGATTATAAAATATGTTTGGGCCTGGGGAGATAAGTCAGTGAGTAAGAATACTTGCCTCATAAGCATGAGGGCCTGATTGACCTTGAATTCCAGAATTCCATCCCCAGTGTACACATAAAAAGCTGGGTGTGATCACACATGCCTGAAATCTGAGTCCTGTGGGGTGCAGAGAGCAGAGAATTGCTGGTGCTTACTGGTCAGCCAGTGTGGGTTTTGTGAGAGACTCTATCTCAAGGAAAGAAGCAGATGAGCCCTAGTGGACAGTTAGTATTCTCTAGCCTCTGCACACATCTGCACACACATGTAAAATAGTTGTCTTAACTGAGTGTTTGGAGCTTTGCTGTGGAGCCACAGTCTTCTGTAGGAGTTCTGAACATGGGCTGGGAAAGTGGCTCTGTGGTAAAGGCTTGCTGCACAAGCATGAGGAGCCTAGCTGGGATCTGTAGTACCCACATAAAGCTGGCTGTGATGCCCATGCCTGCAATATAGTGCTGGGGAGGCAGAGCCGAGGAATTGCTGGGGCTCTCTAGCTAGCTAATCTTGTTGAATCTCTGAACACTAGGTTCAGCAAGAGAACCTATCTGAAAAAATAAGGTAGAGAACGACCAAAATGCTGACCTGTTGTTGTAATCCATTTCAGTATTGCTGGGATGAACATCCCAACCTGACACCATTTTACAGGGGGAAGGGGATTTATTTCATCTTACAGATCCAAAGGAAGTTCCATCAAAGAATGGCAGAAGAAGATGGCTCTCATTCATAAATCCAAGCAGAGAGAGAAAAACCACCAGCAGCCAACAAACACCAAAAAAGCAGCAAAGTGTTGTGTCCTGCCCCCCCCCCCCCCAGCTCAGACCTCTTTTTATGCCTTTGGGCTGAATTCACATCTGTTCCCAGGGATACCTCCTCCAGACAGGTGGCTGCAGACCCAAGTTAAAAGCATTAATAAAACAATCTGAGTCTAGAGGGGACATACATTTAAACTACCACACCTGGTATGACCACATCACAGGTCCCCAGTATGTCAGTGACCCTTTGACAAGCATGAGAGCATAGGGATTGCACAATGTCCCGCCAGGCTGAGATGCAGCCAGTGTTGACACTCAGAATTCCAGAGAAACTCACTCTGGAAGCTTGTCATGGTTTCCTCTAAGGGGAGTTCAGGAGAAAGTATAAGTAACGGATGTGAGTTTGAGAGGCCTTGGGACTTTACTTACAGGCTATTTCATGTAAGAATCCTGAGCATGCTGAGATAAACATGAGGAAGACAGGCTGGAGAGCAGCACAGGGATTGGCCATGGGAGAGGACATGGAGGGAGGGACAAGGCCTAAGCCAGGTTCATTTGACAAGAGGATCCTTCTGGATAAGTCTGCCGTGGCTTTCCTAGAACAAGGTTTTCCTGAACCTTGCATAGGAGGCTCTGTATGAGCAGAGTCTGTCCTTTTGTCAAAAGCACAGTAATTTTTATTTTCTAATTTTTAAAAGTTATTTGTGTTTGTGTGTATGCATATGTGTGTAGGATGCGTGTATGTATGATGTGTGTATGCCCATGGTGGGTGCACTTATAAAAGTCAGAGAATAACCTTGGAGTGTTACTCTTCTCCTTCCACCCTTTTTTGAGAGAGGGCTCTCTCTCTCGCTTCGCTCTCATTACTGCTGCTTCAGAACTTCTAGATTTTCCTGGTTTCTGCCTCCCATTGTCATAGGCACATTGGGATTATAGACATGTACTACTTTGTGTCCAGCTTTATGTGGGCACTATTTTAGCCTTGGAGGGTTCAAACCACATTAGACATGCCAAAGTGAATTTTCTTTCTCATTCTTTCCAGTGTTCAAAACTCCTGTCAGACACGAGTGTTATTCAGTTTTACCCAAGCAAGTTTGTCCTTATCACTGACATACTCGATACCTTTGGTAAGTACCATCACCATCTTATATCTAGGAAATACACTTGTTTTGTCAGGCAGTGGGTAGTACTGTTGTTTAAGTTAGCTTCTCTAATGGCTTCAGTCATTAAGTCATGAGGGAGACCAAACCATGCCCCTCTGAGGCTTTATTTTGTTTTTGAGACATACATTTTTGACATGCAGTACATATTTATGGGACATGGCATGCCACTTCAGCTCATGTATACAGTGTGTTATGATGAGGTAAGGGTAACCGGCACATTTGTCATCTCAGACATTCATCATTTTGGGGGGTTGGAAACATTGACTATCCAATCTTGTGGCTATTTTGAAGTATTCAGTTAACTGTCATTGAACATAGTTACCCTACTATAGAGAGACACCACCAAGCAGCCAGCACCACCAACAAGCATTGCCAGAGCTCAAGACCTCTCTGCATACCTTTAGGCTGGAAATCAGATCTAACCCCAAACACACTTAGGCCTGGACACCATGATCTGCCCCCAATGACACCTCTTTCAGCCAGATGGCTGAAGACTCAAGTTACCAACTTAAATAAAACACCTGAGTCTATGGGGGACATACATTCAAGCTACCACAGTAACTAACTTAAAAACTATCAAGGGGGGCTCAAAATAGATGGCTCAGCAGTAAAGGCGCGTGCCTGCAAAGTTTAACGACCCAGGTTCGATTTCCCCAGTACCCATGTAAAGCCAGATGGACAAAGTAGTGCATTCATCTGGAGTTTGTTTGCAGCACTAGAGGCCCTGGTGTGCCCATTCTCTCTGTCTCTCTTCTCTCTATTTCTCTCTGCTTGCAAATAAATAAAAAAAATTTTTTTAAGTAAAAACTATTAAGGCACTTTGTGACCATCAAGGTATGCACCAAAAATCCCTGGTCTGGGCCTAGTGCACTACTGGCCTAATAATTGGATGGAGTGAGAGTCATATGTAGAGTGCTTCTTGCCTAGTGCATGGCCCCTGAGTTTCAGTCTGGATCAAAGAGCCTCACAGCAAGTACTTTTGTTCCCTCTTTGAAGACAAGAAACAAAAACCCAGAGTGGTTTAAAGTGTGTACCACTAGGTGGCAGCATGCTGCCACCAGTTCAGGTCTGCCTGGGGTATCTCTTCCCTGTCTCTAATTAGCAATGGTTATTTAGTGTTTGTTCCTGTTGAGCATAGTGCCATCACCATATGTCCTTTTTCTCCCAGGAAAGCTGGTCTATGAGCGCATCTACTCCATGTGTGTGGACAGCCGCAGTGTCTTGCCAGGTAAGACTACCGCTGCCTAGAGCCATGACAAAGCTTTCCTCAAGTCAGGATTTATTGAAAATTGATAAAGCTTTTAATATGGTGTGTCAAAAGTAAAAGAAGCACATTTGAAGATCTGATTATCACCCAAACATATGAGGAGGTTTGCAAAAGGGCCCAGCTGAGAATTTGGGAAGTCACTGGAATGTGCAGAAATGGGAAGTTATAAAATTAGATTCAAATGAACCACATACCACCATATTTTCCTCTGTTGTTTAATGTCATACTATTTTCTTTCATATCCTTTCCAAAAAGCAAACTGCTTTAAAAAAAACTTTATGCGTATAAAAGAATGTCAAATAAATCAATAGCAGCAGACGTTTTGAGTCTTCAATCTGAACCCAAGTAATGTGGGCATTAAATTCATTGCCAATCAGTTTTCAGTTCCTGGAAGGTTCTAATTGGCCACGTGGATAATGAATGTCATATCATAGGATCATCATGATGTGTCCAGAGAGAGAGATAACATCACATTTGATTGCAGCTTCCTTCTCCTCCCTCCTCCTGGAACTCCTTATTTGTATAGCTGGAATGGAGGGAGGTTGTGCCATTCACCCTTCTCTCCTTGCTCCCCGTGGTGGTTCTTGCCAGGAGACAGTGTCAGTGACAGTAACACATAACTGGACTTATATCCACCCTCCCTCCCTCCACTTAGAATCCCAGCACTCTGGAGGATTGTGAGTTTGAGCCTAGTCTGAGCTACATAGTGAGAAAAAATCCAAATCCAAGGTTTGGGGACATAGCTCAGGTAGAGTGCTTGCCTAGCATATATAAGTCCCTGGGTTCCATCCTTGCCACTATAACAGAAAGCAAGAGGCTAGGAGAGAGGGCAGGAAGGAAAGGAAGGAGAAGGGAAAGGACAAGAAGGCAAGAAAAGGAAAGGATTTCAAAAACAAACAGTATAAATTAAAGACCAGACCACAAGATACCTCACTAACTGTTTAGACTGATTTCTCACTGAAATGCTGCTCTGGGTGAATGGGGTAGAATCCATCATGTTGCATTTCTGTGGGCTAGCTACTGTGGATCCTCTGATCCATCTTCATAACTGTAGTGTTTTTAGAGGGATGGCAGTCTCTGTCTCCCAAGGATCTGGGAAACTAGAATCCACATAGCTGCTCCTTCCCTGTGTCCTGCAGTGGCACCCCTCAGCAGCCACTGGAACAAAACCAAATAGGTGTTTCCTTTGGTAGCAAGGGCAGTTTTTGTGTGTGTGGTGTTAAGGATTGAACCTGGGACTGACATCTGCAGAGCAAGCCCTTTCCCACTGAGTTTCCTAGCAACGTTTTAAAATCCTTTTTTGTTTGTTTGTTTGTTGTAGTTGTTTTGAGGCATGATCTCATGTATCAAAGGCTGATCTTTATCTCACTTTGTAGTTAAGGGTGGCCTTGAACTCCTGATCTTCCTGTCTCTTTCCTCCCAAGTGCTGGGATTAAAGGCCTGTGCCACCATGTCTGATTTGGCTTTTTGAGGTAGGATTTTGCTGTTTCTCAGACTGGCCCAGGCTTTTATTTTTATTTCCTTACAAATTAGTTCTTCCTGTTTTTTTTTTTTTTTTTTTTTCCTTTCAGCTAAAATCTTCCCTCATTTTTTTTTCCATTGGTTCTCAGAACCCAAAAGAAGAAGGGTCGGACTTTGCCCAAAATTGTAGTGATCTGGTGTCTCTTC
This sequence comes from Zapus hudsonius, assembly GCA_004024765.1. Taxonomy (NCBI): domain Eukaryota; kingdom Metazoa; phylum Chordata; class Mammalia; order Rodentia; family Dipodidae; genus Zapus; species Zapus hudsonius. The sequence goes on along the minus strand of PVHP010001690.1, from coordinate 54,747 downwards.
ACCAAAATTACTAAGAAATCTGAAATATCTGCAGAGTACTGCAGATGGGGAACCTGGTGGTGTTTATACTCAGAAATCCTTCCATTCAAATCAGGTCCTGGCTGGCCAGTCTAGTTCTTTTTTTTTTTTTAAATATATATTTATTGTCCATAATGAGTTACATTATTTAGTGGGCAAACAATGCGTTTTTATCCCGAATTCCCCAACTCCCCCCCTCCCCATCCCTGATCAGTTGGATATCCTCCTCCGTGGGCTGTCTGTATTAGTCCTTGTGGCAAGGGATCCTGGATATCCTAGTACTCAGCCCGGTTCTCCTGGCCAGTCTAGTTCTTGAGCTCTTCCCTTTAGGAATTCTAACTATGGATTAGCTCTTAGGAGTTGAGAGTGCGCAAAGTATGTAGTAAGCCAGGCATCATGGCTTACAGCTGTAACTCAAGCACACAAGAGGCTGAGACTAGAGGATTGTGAGGATAACCTGAGCTACATAGTGAGATGCTGTCTCTACAAGGAGAGAAGGAGGAAAGTACACACACAACCTTGTATCATTATTTCCTGCAAGCCCCCCCACTCCCATTTCTTAGCCTAGTATATGTGTGAAGATGCCCTTGCCTCCAAGTGATCAAGTCTTTTTTAGTTTCTAGCTGGGGAGACATCCTAAGAGCTTGCTGATTCTCAGCCCATCATCTCAACAACATCTTCAGGTTGTCCCCAGGACTGACTTGGGCCACACCAGGCTCAGTCAGAGGCCTTAGCTGGTCTGGCTTCTCAGCCAAACACTTAAGATTCTGTTACCCACCTACAAGCACTTTTCTGTAAAAAGGGTAGAGAAATGGCAGTGAAAGAGAACTGGACTTATTTGTCACTTTCTTCCCCTCTCCTAAAACATCCATGAAGGTTCCATGTTGAAAAAAGAAGCACCATAAAAGGCAGCAAAAAGTAGAAAGTAAACCCGGGCGTGGTGGTGCACTCCTTTAATCCCAGCACTTGGGAAGCAGAGGTAGGAGGATCACCATGAGTTCAAGGCCACCGTGAGACTACATAGTGAATTCCAGGTCAGCCTGGGCTAGAGTGAGACCCTACCTCGAAAAAAAAAAAAAAAGTAGAAAGTAGAAGGAAAGCACCTCTACCTTATGTTCAGAGGTTTTTCTGAAATTAATCTCAAATATGGCACTTTTCTCCATGAGACAGCTCAAGTGGCAAAGTTTCTGAAATTTTTATTTTTAGTTTGCTTTGCAAGAAAGCATCTTTAACCATTGAACCATCTCCTCAGCCCAAGTGGCAGAGCCCACATAGAATGTTGAGCATGGTGGCTGGAGAGATGGCTCACCAGTTAAGGTGCTTTCGTGCAAAGCCTAACAACCCTGGTTCAATTCCCTAGTACCCATGTGAATCCAGATGCACAAAGTGTGTGTGTGTGTGTGTGTGTGTGTGTGTGTGTGTGTGTGTGTGTGTATACACACACACATATACATACATACATATATATGCTTAAGATGTTGAGCATGCCTATAATCCCAGCACTAGGGGGAGGCTGGCCAGCTAGTCTAGTCTAGTCAACTTGGTGAGCTCCAGGTCATTGAGACTTTGTCTTTAAAAAGGTGGACAGTACCTGAGGAATGACACTCATGATTGTCCTCTGAATGCCACACATGAATATGCGCACATATAAAATTACTTACTGCAAAGCAAACTGCGAAAGAGCTGATAGTCATTGCCTGTGTTCTAATGTCATTAGTTCTTCCCATTTGATTGAATCCTAAACACAAAGTGACTCAGTGGAAGTGGTGAGACTCCAGTCATTGCTGAAGTTATGCAGAAGCTATTTCCATGTGAGAGTTTAGTGGCGTCATGGTTCTGATAAACTCATATTTTCACACTTCCATTTAAAAAATATTTATATGTTTATTTGAAAGTAAAGCAGAGAGAATGGGTGCAACAGAGCCTCCTGCTGTAGCAAATAAACTCTTAGACACATACACTTTGTGCATCTGGCTTTATGTGCGTGTTGGAGGATTAAACCTGGGCCATTAGGCTTTGCAAGCAAATGCTAACAGCTGAGCCATCTTTCTAGCCCCAAATTATGAGTTTTTTCTTTTTTCTTTTCTTTTTTTCTTTTTTTGAGGCAGGGTCTCACTCTGCCCAGGCTGACCTGGAATCCACTCTGTAGTTCCAGGTTGACCTCAAACTCACAGGGATCCTTCTACCTCTGCCTTCCAAGTGCTAGGATTAAAGGTGTGCACCCAGCTCCCTTCCATTTTTTAATAAAGATGTATGTCAAGTCCAGAGCTGTGAGAAGTAAATTTTTGTTATTTATAACAAAGAAGATGTATCATATAAAGGCTGGCTACTAGTGTGAGGAAACTCAAAATAGCAATAAGGGGAGTCAGGGTTCTGACACCTGCTGCCTTACTATTCTTATGGATCAGTGTGGCTACAGAGGTTCCCAGTCAGCAGACAGGTAGGTGTGAGGGAAGGCAAGCCCCTTTCCTTAAAGATATTTCCCAGAAGCTTCATTTTTTTTTCTTTTCCATATTCTGGGACCGAAACTTTGTCACATGACTGCACTTTGCTGCAAGGATGGCCAAGTGCCAGCAGAGAAAGCAGAGTTCTGTTAAGTGGAAAAGAATGGATACTGGAATGTGTTAGCTGTGTGACCACAAGGCTTTCTGAGCCTACAGGCCAGCTGTGGCTGGGTGTTCACCTCTGGGCCTTGAATTACCTTAGGTGTGTGGCCCACTAGATGTGTAGGGTGTAAAAGCATCACACACGTTTCCTGCTATAGGAGCAGGTGTCAGCATCTGTGAGTCTTCACATTGTCATGGTTACTGTTGTTTACACCAAGGACTCAGCAATGGCTTTGGAGGCATGCTGCTGGGCTTGTGCCCTGTGCCTCTGGTGCTGCACTGGTAAAGGAGGAGTGTAACTGCATGGACCTTGTAGAGCTTCTGTGGGATGAGTGAGCTAATGTCAGTGAAACCCTCGGCACAGTGCCAGGTGCCACCAAAGTGTGTGTATGCATGCATGTGTGCTATTTCTGTCATAGGTTGTTTCCTAATGAAAATGGAGGGACTGTATCCTCATTTTCTCTCTGACTTGCAGAGGCTCTAAAGATCCCCAGGTTTTGGGGACTAACATGAATTGTTTGCATTACAGATCACTTTTCCCCGGAGAATGTAAATGACACAGCCAAAGAGACATGCCTAAATTGGTTTTTCAAGATTGCTTCTATCCGGGAACTCATTCCCAGATTGTATCCTTTTTCTGCCTGGTTATTTTGAAGATGAGCAAAATGCACCTCACTGTTAACGGAAGCCATGAGATTAGCTGCCCTGAAGTTCCTGTTGAACATTTGGTCCCCTTATGGCTGTTAGCTGCATTGGAGAGGCCCTTGTTTGGAGTCTTATTCATTCCAAATAATTTCCCACTTGTTGCTTTGACTGATATACAGGTCAAGTATCCATATGCATTCTCAGTAAGTGTGGTTTCTTTGGTTCCAAATCTCAAGCAAACCAGGTTATGCTGTTTTGCATGGACGCTGGCACTGAAGAATGAGACTTTGATCTGTACACATCATGTTTCTTTATCTAAGGTTCATGCTTTCCCCATAATTCCTATATTGGGAATATCTAAAACCTACTTTAAATTTCAACATTCAACCATGAATCAACATGTAGCATTTTCAAAAATTTACTTAAATATGAAACCTTGAGAACCATAGAGAGAACCACCAGCCACTAGTTAACTCAGTTCTTGGTCAAGGGCCATTGTGGCCTTCTCTCTCTAACAATTGTCTAGTTTTTTTTTTTTTTTTTTTCTGAAATGGTTTTGTCCCACAGGGAATGGGCCTTCTGGAAAATATCTTCCTTAACAAAATGTTTTTGTAGTTATGTGGAAGCATCCATCCTGAAGTGTAACAAATTCCTCTCTAAAACGTAAGGGTCTTCAAAGTCTAGAATTTCTACAAAGCTCACAAACACACTGACAACAGTGTGATAATGGCTGTCATTCACAAGTATGTGGTGTGTGATCTGATGGTAATCATTTTCCTGGTGTGTCCTTATGTATCCATGTGGAAATGTTATTAATGGAATAGAGGCAGTTTTTTAACACCAGTGATTACCAAAGGAAAAGTCAAGCTAGGAGAAGGGTTGAGTCTCTCATAAGGGAGCCCCTCGACTGCATTTGAATCTGGCCATACTGTTGCTTCCTGGCTCTGTGGTCACCGGTAAGTCATTTAGACTCTGAACCTGAGACCTGACTGAAAATGGTCCTGTGGAGAGGTCACAGTGTGCTATGCATTATGTACATAGCATAGAGAAACATCCCAGACAGGCATGGATCCATACCAGGTTGGCTGATGGTGTTGAAGAAGATGATAATGGTGAAGATGAAGATGCTGGGAGCCAATGCCTTTGTCCCTGGGGCTGGCAAGAGCAGTATACGGAGCCTGAGGAAGCTGGATTTGCATTCTGCCTAGCCAGGGACTAACTGGTGGTGCTCCACAGATAACTATTTCAACTGATTTGAATCTAATGATGTCTGGAATCATTTAAGTGCTGAAGATACAGTTATTTTGCCTCCCAATTGGGGCAGGATCATCCTTTGGCAGGGAGAAATCCCCCATTGCAGGAGAAATGAATCATAAGCCATGTTGATGGAGAGAATAGGTGCCTGAAGCCAACCTGAGGTCCTGGAAAGAGATGGCGCCCAGCATATTAAACCAGTAGCAAAGGACTGATCCATACAAATATGGATAGAAGATAGTTGATGGGAAATCAGTGGAAGATAAAAGTATTAAAAGTAGTAAAGTGAGGCTGAGTATGGCGGTACATGCCCGTAACCCTAGCCCTTAGGAGACAGAGGCAGGATCATTGCCAGTTGGAGACTACCCTGGGCTGCATAATGTGCTCCAGGCCAGCCAGTGCTGCACAGCAGGACCCTGTTTCAATGACCCTAAAGTAAGTATGACCATAACCAAACAGAAGAAGTGAAATAAATTTAGTGAATTGTATCAAGAGAAGAAAACTTGTTACATTGCCTCAACAAATTTTACCATGATTCTTTCCTGAAAAATTGTATCTGTTTCTCCCCTAAATGCAGGAAGTTTTGCTTTATCATGAAAATGAATAGGGAGTTCTTTCACTGGGTGTAACACTGCCCTGCTTGTCTTCCACAGGGGAATTTCAGAATGCCTGCCCCGGCTGACCTGCATGATCAGAGGGATTGGGGACCCACTGGTGTCTGTTTATGCCAGGGCCTACCTGTGCCGGGTAGGTGCACTTGCAAATACAGCTGCCCCCTGTCTCCTGCCTTCTACTTTCCTGCCACCCCTTTGCTTTCCTAGCTGCTAATTATAGGACACAGCTCTTCCAACAGAAAGTAGAGCTGAAGGATTTCTTGTAAAAGTTAATTTTAAAGTAGACCAACTTACCACAGCTCTAATTAGGGGATGCTTAAGGTCATCTTCACTCACATGAACTGATTTTCAGAATTAATTGTTTTTCAGTTCTGACTGGGGATGAGGCTTCCAACCTTTCAGGGTATTTGAGGCATGCTTTCCTTGTGTTGAATTCAGTGGTTTTATTTATTTTCTTTTGTTCTCCTGAGTGGGAGTGCTGTTCCCATGATAGCAGGCCTCACAGCCTGGGTAGCTTGGTGTGGGCTGCTGTTGGGGGGGGCTGTGGGGCTGAGGGCTGGTGACAACTCACTGGGCCTTGCTCTGCAGTAAAGCATCTCAGTGCTTTGACTTTATTCATTAAGAGTACAACCCATAGAGTATAGCCACACCGGGCTTCAGCTCTGACAGGACTCCTGAAGCAGGGTCCTGCATTTTCCCCATCAGCATTGTCTTTGGCAAGGAGGTGTTGACCAGGTGAAGCCAAAACTTCCCAAAGACAGAGCTATAGTTAGAGCCTTGACTGTGAGCCACGGTGAATATTGTTATATCAGAAGGCTTTGAGAACACAGAGCTCTGAATTTCTGCTTCTTTGTGACATCTAGTAAATATGAAAGCCCTGTGGTCATTGTCACCAAAACCTCAGCCACTCCTTTGGAGTCAATAGTAGGTGTCCATCATGAAGGACAGGCCAGCTGTTGAGAATGAGAAGGAAAGAAAAAGCCATTAAAGGACACCTGCTCCTCTTCTGTAACAGGACTGAAGTGTAGCAGTGTTTTATGCTTGAAAGTTGGGCTGGGTTCTTCATCCAGGAGGATCAGGTGACCTAGATCTGTAACTGTTCCCACATCAGAATCTTCCAAGGGCTCCCTGTGTACAAAACACCACCACTTGCTACATAAGAGTTGCCAAGATATTGCAGTTTGCATTTTTCTACTGCATGGCCCTTTGCTGCATTGGTCATGGCACATTCCCTCCACTTACTTTGATCTCAGTTAATAAGGGAACAATAAAGACTTAGAATCACAGTTCTGCTAGTTAGAGAAATCAGAAAGGAAAGAAGCAAGTTCCTTGCAAGCCTATTGAGTTTTAAAGTCTGGTACAATGTACATGAGCTAAGGAAAAGAAAAGATAATGTTTGTTATGTATGTGGTACTTTTGAATAGCAAGGTACCATTTAAAACGTAATGATGAGGAGATGCTGAGGACAAGGCAGACCCACTAGGGTGGGTTGTCACTGTGACAGTGACACCATTTCTGTCAAGGTAGGTGCTGTATCAAATCTCTTGGGTGTTTACTAAGAGTGTTTTGACATAAGAATAGGAGGGCTGGAGGTGTATGTCAGTGGTAGAGCTCCTTAGCAGGTGCAAGACCCTGGGTTCATTCCCAGCAACTCCCCTCGCCCACAATTAAGACAAGGAGGGAGTGTGCACTAGCAAGATGCTTTCAGTTGTAAGTAGCAAACCTAGTTCAGACCACTGAAGCACCAAGGAGGAGCATCAGCTTGTGTGCTGGTTAATCTTGCAGGTCAGTGATTGCATTCAGAGATGTCTAGATGGGTGAAGTACACCTCAGGATAAGCTATTTTAAGTACATTTTAAAATTTACATGCGTGCCTGCATGTGGGAATGCCAGGGCCTTTGTTGCTGCAAATGATGCCAGATGTTTGTGCCACTTTTTGCATCTGGCTTATGAGGGTGGCAAGGGAATTGAACCCAGGCTGTCAGGCTTTGTAAACCTTTAACTGCTGAGCCATCTTCCCAGCCCCTCCCAGAGATAATTAGATCATTAGGGCTTTGACCTGGGGCACTGGGAGTGTGTCTTTGGAGCTTGTCCTGGCCCCTTCCTGTACCTGCTTCTGTTTCCTACCTTCTAAAATGTGAGAACCTCCTCCACCATACCCTCCTGCTATCATATTGTTGTGATTATGTGCATGGTGCCAAGTGACCATGAACTGAACCATTTGAAACACTGAGCCAAAATAAATCTTCCTTCTTTTAAGTTGTTCTCTCAGGTGTTGAGGATAATGAAATAAGCAACTAACTCAACTTTGTGTCAGAGTGTGGATGGCACAGGCTTGGCTTTGTCAAGGGCCTCTAAATCAGAAATGTCAGGAATTGACTTTTGGGTTGACTTCATTGTGTGGCTTGCACTTCAAATAGGATAGCCCATTTAGTCACTTCCAGCTTCTATCCTACTACCTTTAGGAACTCTGTTGGAAAGTTACTTATAAGGCTCCTTTCTCTAGTAGATCCCTTGAGTCTCAGTGTAGTGGGCTGAGCTGGGTATTAGAATTTAGATAACACCCAGCAAAATTCCAATGCACCTCAAAATTTAAGGAGTACCCGAATTCTTGTCTCAAAGTTAAAGAATTAAAATCATAGACAACCAGATGTTAAGGTATAGTGGGAGACTTTATTTAAAGAAAAATGGGGAGTTACAGAGTTCTCCAACCACCAGTGTGGGGAGAACACGTGGGAGAGATTTTAGCCAAAATCTATGTAGTTTAACTAAACAGGCAGGAAAAGAAAAGAAAACAGAGGGCTCCCATCATGAGGAAAAAGGTTCATGTGGGAAAAATCTTGAGCCTCCCCCTCCCCCTAGCCTAGTGGCTGGGGGAGGGGAAGGCCTTACCTTCCTAAGGCCTGAAAAATCAGAAGTCTTCCTCCTAGGATGCCATGTGGAGGGAAGAAGAGGCTAGACTTTGTTTTAGTGACCAATTAAAACCTCCACTAGCTAAGCCAGAGAGACATCTGATTGGTCTATACCTGACCAATCAGTTTTAGCATCTAGGTTTGAGCTCTGGCTAGAGACACCTCCCACTCAAGGGTAGGGGGTCTATTGAGCTTGTCTGAAACTGTTACATCAGGACTGATTCTCAAGGGACCACCAGAGGTCCTTTACCACCTCCAAGCCATTTCTGTGGCTGTGGCATGGGACATATTCACTGAGCAGGCTGGGGCATGTGCCTACTGTTGGAACTCAGCTCCACAAGACTGACCTCACAGGGTAAGAGGAAGGTCTGAGTCACCAAAGACAGTCTCTGGTGCAGAAGCAGAGGGCAGGAATAGCAGGCAGACTGAGCAGGCAGATGGAAACCACAAACAGCTCTCCATGCTATTCAGGGTGGAAGCTCTGAGAACCAGGCAGACTTCCAAGATGCTTGTTGGGCGTGGTAAGAAGAGATAAGCAAGAAACAAAAGCAGTGAGTGGGTGAGCCTGGGGCTATTTATGGAGGGAAAGTCTGAATAACTCCTTGTCTAGTTGGGGCCCTTGCCTTTCCTTTCCACTCCTTGTTCTCTGGGCAAGCCTTTGCTGTCACCTAGTAATTATTAAGTGGAAGGAAAGACAATAGAATCAGAATACAATAGAGCTGGAAATGACATTTGTTGTTAGGATTTCATTGTTGTTGTTGTTAATCTGTGTGATTGTGTTTGGAAATGTCCCTTCTATCCCCTATCAGCCTTAGAGCTACTGTTTGGTGGCTAACCCTCTTGTGGGTCTCACATGTTCTTCCCAAAGGAGTAGTCTACACCATCATTACCACACACATCATTACCAACCATGGTGGGACCTCCAAGGAGAGGTGACTGGGAGAAATCTGTCCCTACTAGGAGAACTTAGCAGCTTCCCCCTGGAAGTTGTATTTGTGGTTGCACAGTAGTTTGGACTAAGGCATTGCTGAGGAGCTTGGTTTAAGGAATATTGGGATCTTGTTTTGTTTTATACACTTGCCTTCTCTTGCAGAGCTCATTCCTTTTTCTGCCTTCCTGCCTGTGCTGTGACTATCTTCGACAGGATCAGCCAGTTTGTTTTATTGGAAATTCAAGAAAAGGCACCTGCATGCAAAAAGCATTATCTTTTCCCTAGTTGCCATACCTTGCTTCAAACTTCAAACTTGTCTGTTTCAATACTGAAACAGGAGCCAGTGGATGATAGCTCTTTTATACTTAGTACTTGTCTTCTATAATAAACTCATTTCATGTATATTAAAAGGGACAGGTTTCCATGATTGCCTGGCAAAGACTGAGTGTGTGTTCTTAAAGCAATGGTGACAACACAACATCTGAGAGCCAAGAAAACTCACACACCATAATCCCTTTGGGGGGGATTAAAGAGGATGCTGGGGATTGAACCCTAAGAATATACTCTACCACTGAACCTCACTCCTGACCCAACCAGGAGGTTTTGCTTCATCTAAGCCTGTCCACATGAGTGTTGGCTATTTTGTTTTTGAGGGGAAAAGAAGGTTGTTTACAGTCTTGAGTGCATCCCTCCATAGTGTTCCTATTGATCTCTAGGTCGTTGTTCGTAAATACATTCATTACTCTGGGAAATTGCAAAGATGATTACTGCAAATGTCCTTTTTTATTAAAAATAGCTTCTGTGGTTTTTCTTCTAAAAGCAGTACAGGTTTATTGAGTGAGAAAATAGGCAAAAAGGCTAAAAATTAACTTTTGATATCTGTGTGTATATATATATATTTTTTTCTTAGTTTACAAAAATTGTATTATACCTGAGTATGGTGGTACATGTCTACCATCCCAGTACTGAGGAGGTTGAGGCAGGAGGAATATGAGTTTAAGGTCAGCCTGGACTGTAGAGGTCCCCTCCCCCCCAAAGAACATCATGCTATCTGATTCTTCCCCTCTCAAGGTAATGTCATTTTGTTTGGCCACAGGTAGGGATGGAAGTAGCCCCACACCTCAAGGAAAGCCTGAATAAGAACTTCTTTGACTTCCTGCTCACATTTAAACAGGTATGAAAACACTGGGTGAGTAGCTCACTGAATTAAGTTTATAAATAACAAATCACAAAACTCAATGTGCTTTCCAAGCCAAGAATCCCTTGAAGCCTGCAAAGTGTGCAGACCATAGAAAATGAAGGCACTAGTGTCTGCTATGACAGTTACCATGTGCTGAATGTTGTGATGGACAAAGTTATACACGTGTGAATAGGAAGCGTCTCCAGATCGTTAGCCTTTCCCTGGCACCTGCTTTTCCATTTGTAGTGGGTTGTTTCTGTTCACAGGACATAGTCCCTGGATGACACGGAAACTTGCATTGTATAATTTAAAAAAAAAAAAGTTTAAAAACCCTGAGAAAGCAGGCTTTTTCTCCTGGAAGCCATCCCAGTGCTTCCAAGCCTGCCTGGTGGGCTCTTAGCTTGCTGTGCAATTCTTTCTGATGTCCCTTTGTCCTCCTGCAGATTCATGGGGACACTGTCCAGAACCAGCTGGTGGTCCAGGGTGTGGAGCTCTCATCGTACCTACCCCTGTACTCTCCTGCCATGGACTGGATCTTCCAATGCATCTCCTACCATGCGCCCGAGGTAACAACCAGGTGGCATCTATGGGTGTCACCTTGGCAAGCAGGACTTAGGCCCCCTCTCCTTTGTGGCCTGAGAGCCCCTATTCTATGCGCCCTGTGATGTTACCATTGTCCTTTCCTTGAAGCATCAGTAGGTCAATACCAGTTGCCTTTACAGGGGTCACTTCCTAGCCTGTCTCATTTCATGACCTTGGAAGGAAACGAGCTGCTCAGGGTCCAGCTTCCTGTGTGAGATCACGGGGCTGGAAAGTGGTAGCCTGGCATAAACCCTTGGCATGGGTCTCCAGGGCCAGTGAGTTTCTTACCTCTTCATTTAACTTCCTAAGTCCCTTTTGTGCTGACCATAGTCTAGTAAAGTTCAAACAGCTAGTAGTAATTCTCTCTTTTTATGGAAGGGCAAATAGAACTCAATTGCTTTTAGAAGATTACTTTCTTTCCCTTCCTCCCTTCCTTTTTCCTCCTCCTCTTCTTCCTCTTTCTCTTCCTCTTCTTATTTTCACTAGTGTATTGTCAGGATTTAAACAGGTTTTATAGAAGAAATACTGATTTTCCCTCCCTGAGATTCCCAGTGTATGCTGTCGTGATAGATATGATAGATCAAACTTACTTGCTTGCTTTCTCTCTGGTGGTTGAAAGGAAGAGGACCACTTATGCAAAGCATGTATACATGGAGCAGAGCAGTTCAGAGATAGCTACCCATTTCCTAGGTACTGCCAACACGTACTGAATGCCCTTCAGAAAAACAGGACAGGTTTTTGACTAAGCAATCCCACTTGCAAGGATTGAGCCTGCAGAAATAAGTAGACAAGCATCTAAGCATGAAAACTGAGCAGAAAGATTGTAAGAGCCCTGGTAGGGGAGAACATCCAGAGACATTGCCCCCCTCAGCAACAATACACAAGGGGGAAGAAAAAAAAAAAGAAAGAAAGAAAAACTGGCTACCTCTGGTGCAGTTCATACCCCCTAACCTATGGACAAATCCGGTATGCACACTGAGGAAGTACCCTAGTGGGAAGGGGACAGAGAGAGGAGGGAAATAGGGACACATTCACAAGATTTGCTCATACAAATACATGAATATATATATATATATATATATATATATATATATTCATAGTGAAGATATAAAGAAAGAAAACATGTACTCATGTTTGTGATGGTGCAAGACTGAAGGTAACTTGGACTGAAGTTCAAGTTGTGTGCATTCAGTGGAATGTCATGAGGTCATTTAAATAATTGGAACCCTGCATGTCTGTCTGTACTGACATAGGAGGGTGGTCACAGTATACTGATGGGTGAAGTTTTCCTGGTGTGCATGTGAGGGTTTTGGAGTCAGAGTGCTTGGGTCCACCTCTTAGCTTGGTGACACATCATAGGACAGTAGAAGCTAGCTCACTTGCTCCTAGTCACTTGGATCATTTTATCTTCGTGATGGGAGCTATAATGGTAATTCCTATCCTTTCATCTGTTGTAAAAAGTAGCCAGCACAGTTTTTGCGTTTCATGCATAGTTCTTTTTTATGTGTATTAAGACAGAGCTTTGTAGCCCTAGGTTGCCTTGAATTCAAAATCCTCTGTCCTCAGCCTCCAGCAAGCTGGAATTTTAACATATGCCACCATGTCTGGCTGCCTTTGGAGTCATTTTAATTGATTTTTCTTTGTCCATCTGTTTTTTTTTTAACCCTGCTTATGTTTATACTTAGTGAAAATCTAAAAGTATGAGAAAAAAAACAAGCATTTATATTTTACAGCAACATTTTTTTATTTTAAATTAAACCAGTACAAAGGGAAGACTGAAGGACTGCTCCCTGTTCTCTGTGATGTTCATCATAGCCTTCACACATACCTACCCCTGGAAAAAGGTCTGTGAAGCTGGCTGTGAAAGGAGAGCCACTCTCACTTTTCTCTGATTCAAAGACTCCTTCCTGCCAGGCGTGGTGGCCCATGCCTTTAATCCCAGCACTCAGGAGGCAGAGGTAGGAGGATTGCCATGAGTTCAAGGCCACCCGAGACTACATAGCGAATTCCAGTTCAGCCTGGACTAGAGCGAGACCCTACCTTGAAACACCAAAAAAAAAAAAAAAAAAAAAAAAACCACTCCTTCCTACAAGCAGCATTAAGGTGCTGAAAACAAGAACACTTTTTTCTACTTATCTTAATGAAAGGCAAAATCAGATGAAATCAAAAGGTACATGTCATAAGGTATCCTTGCTTTTATTTTAAGCATCAAGAATCTCAGAGGGGGCAGAGTCTGGGAATAGAACTTTCTCAGGGAGTACCACTTTAAGAAATCATCATTGCATTAGGAGAAGTGATTTAAAAAATTAGGTCACCTGAATAATCAGAAACTCAGTTCTTTGGGCATTTAGATGAGGGACTTGCAGTGACTTGTTGAAAAAAATAATCATTTTCAAAAGTAGAATTGTCAGTTTGGAAAGGGGTATTGAAAATACAAGTGATCATTTGGCACTACAAGCTCTTTGATGGCTGGGATGAGTTGAGGTGGGGGTGGGGCGTTAGAGCTGTATGTCTTTAAGAAGTAGAGCCTCCAAAATAGGGCATTGTAAAGTCTGGCTGCCATAGTTGGTCATATACAGCTCAGCAGGGGCAGGTGAGAAGGGAAGGAGGACTTCCTTTAGCTGTGAATGAATATCTGGCATATAAAGTCACAAATCACAATTGAAACTTGCAGCCAGATGTTGTGGTGTAGCCCGTTACCCTATTGCTTGTAATCAACATAGGAGGAATCATAAGTTCAAGGCTAGTCTTAACCACCTAGGGGACCCTGTCTCTGAATGAGAATTTCTAAATCCAAAGGAAAGAAAGAAGAAATCAAAGAGTAGTCATTCAAGTGGTCTTTTCCTATTGCTGTTTGAAGACAGAATTTTCCCTTCCCAACAAATAAGGTAAGATTTTAGTAAATAAAAAGCAGTTTTCAAAGCTGGGCATGGTGGTGCATGTCTCTCATCATCTAGCACTCATGAGGCTGAGGTAGGAAGATCACTGTAAATTCAAGCCAGCCCAGGCTACCAGGTGAGCTCCAGGTCACCCTGAGCTAAAGTAAGACCCTGCCTTACAAAACAGAAACAGATGTTTTCTTTTTCTTTTCTTTTTTTTTTTTTTTGATTTATTTTTATTTTATTTTTTTGGTTTTTCGAGGTAGGGTCTCACTCTAGTCCAGGCTGACCTGGAATTCACTATGTAGTCTCAGGGTGGCCTTGAACTCATGGCGATCCTCCTATCTCTGCCTCCCGAGTGCTGGGATTAAAGGCGTGCGCCACCACGCCCTGCTCAGAAACAGATGTTTTCTATACTCTATCTCAGGCACATTCTTCCCAGAAAAAGGCAACCATCTTACACACCTTGCTTTGGGGTAATGGAAGCAAACCCCCTGAGAGGCTCCATGTTGCTGTCCCCAGCAGCTCCTGGTTTGTGGTGGGCAGGATGGGAGGGGTGGAGGGAAGAAAGTCTGAACCTTACCCTCATTTCTGACTGGGTTTCTTGTGGAATCTCGTCCCTGGCTGGGCCACGCATTGAATGGAGGAAGAAGAAAGCCCATCAACAGGGGCAGGCATAGGTGAGCAGCAGACCTGTTTTGCCTTGGGCCATTGACTTCCTTGTACCTCAATTTTGCCACCTATAAAATGGGGCTAATGAACCTTCCTCTAAGGGTTACTATGTTGGATACTGTAATGGCACTACCATTGTGATGGAGATCTGAGCTGGCTTGAAGGCCATGGGGCAAGTGGGAGGGGTTGGTGGATGAGGACCTCAGCAAGCAGAGTTAGGATATGTACATGGTAAGGGCCTAGCATTACTGGAGAAAAGGTAGAAATAGTACTGGCCAGGAATGGCCTATGTTCTGGGATTGGCTGTAGAGGTTGCTTAACCCAGGGTTAGAGGAGCTAGGAGCTCTTGAGGTTGCTTAACTCAGGGTTAGAGGAGCTAGGAGCTCTTGAGGGGCTTTGATTAAGAAAATGCTCTGAAGTGGGCAGGAGTATACCAGGTGGGTCTTGTATAGGAGAACTTGTTGATAGCTGTGCAGAAACGGGAGGAATTGGTAAGGGAGAATTTCATAGAAAACACCAGCAAAAATGCAAAACCATTAGAGAAAACAGATTGTAAGAAAACTGGCCACCTAGAATCCTGCCACCTATGAATGATGTTTTAATATGTTTGGTGTGTTTCCTCCCTGTGTAGTGTTTTCTGTCTGTCTCTGTCGCTGTGTGTGTGTGTGTGTGTGTGTGTGTGTGTGTGTGTGTGTGTATGTGTGTGTGTGTACACTGGCGTGCTCTGTGCGTAGTTCTAGGGGTGCGAATTACGTTGCATTATGTTTTTGTGATGCTTTCTGCTCACCATCACAGCACATACCTCTCTCCTATAGTCTTGCATGTCTGAGGCTATCAGTCATTTTGGGATGTGTGTGAAGAGTGGCCACACCACACCTTGTAGGTGTGGACTTGGTATGTGAGCCTCACACAGTTGCCTTTTTGTTGAAGCTCAGCATTTTCCATTTCTGTGGGGTTTGCTCTGCTTGGATCAGCCAAATTCTTCCCAGTCTCTTAAGGCCACTCACATACTTTTATCATCACCATTATACAGTTGAGGCAACTCTGGCTTAGAAACTTCTTTCGTACTTCGCAGCTAGAAAGTCTGTTATGTGGCCATGTCGGCATTAACTACGTGTCTTGTTCACCACTACCCTTGAGGTGGAACTCAGGGGCCTGACTGACTGATCATGGTACTGTGACTCCAGTGGTATGACTGGATATAGCTTATTAGACATTGTAAAAATAAGTCAGGTAGCTTGGTAGGGGCCTGTATTCCTAATCCTTGGAATGCTAAGGTAGGAGGGGTACCTCAAGTTTGAGGCCAGTATAGGCTACACAGTCAGTTCAAGGCCATCCTAGGCTACATAGTAAGACCTTGTTTCAGACAAACAAAAACATGTGTAAAGTATTGTTGTAGTCAGTTCCACATTGCTGGGGTGAATATTCAAACCAGACAGAGTTTATAGGAAAATGGGTTTATTTCAGTTTACAGATCCAAGAGGAAGTTCTATCAATGGTAGAAGAACCTGGTTCCCATAAATCTAAGCAGAGACACCAGCAAAAAGCCAGCACACAAGCAAGCACAAAGGGACAGCAAGTAACAGGGAACCAGGCAGAGATCAAACTACTCTGCATAACTTTAGGCTGAAAAATCACATCCACCCCTAAACACACTTTATGCCCCAGGATCCACCCACAGTGACACCTCTTCCAGACAGGCAGCTGGAAATCCAAGTTACAAGCCTTAATAAAACATCTGAGTCTTTGGGGAACATACATTCAAACTACCACAAGCATCATCAGAATAATATTGCAAATGTAAGAAATAGCCTTGGTGGGTCACTGTTCAATTTCCCTTCAGCATGTACTTTCATTATATTTGTTCACTGGGAAGAAATCCCCAATGAAAGAGAAATAATAGGATCAGTGCAATTTTTATAGTTTGGTGTTTTTTTTGTTGTTGTTGTTTTTGGTTTTGGTTTTTCAAGGTAGGGTCTCACTCTAATCCAGGCTGACCTGGAATTCACTATGTAGTCTCAGGGTGGCCTTGAACTCATGGCGATCCTCCTACCTCTGCCTCCCGAGTGCTGGGATTAAAGGAGTGCGCCACCACGCCCGGCAATTTTTATAGTTTTTAATTGCCTTGAGTACAAAATTTCTTTTTCTTTATATTGAAATGTCTTTTTTTTTTTTTTTTTAATGACTTAACCTATTAACTTTGGGTTAAGGAAAAGGCTATTGGCTTTTAAGATGCATTTTTGATTTTGCCTACCCTTTACAGTTCTGCTCCACTTAGAAAAATCAAAGACAGAAAATAAGTGTATTGCTTCATTTTTTTAATGAAGCAGTATTTGTAAACAGCTATTAGAAAGTTATTTAATAGAAACAAAAAATTGGACTAATCTGGATTCCATGTGAATTTATTTTGTTATACAAAATATGAATATGGTCTGACTTTCCTCTTTTCCTACACAATGTCATTCCCCCTCCCTCCAAGACAGGGTCTCATGTAGCCCAGACTGGCCTTGAACTAACTATGTAGTTGAGGATGACCTTGAACTCCTGGTCCTCTTGCCTCTACCTTTGAGAGCTGGGATTACAGATATATACCACCCCACCTGGTTTATGTGATCCTGGGATAGAATTTATAGCTTTGTACATACTAGGCAATCACTCTGCTCACTGATCCATAATCCCATCCCTCTTTTCCTATATTTTTGCAGTTTTTAAATAACCTAAGCTAAATAAAAAGTTAATAATCTATCAGCTAAACATGGTAGTTCTTTACAGATCCATACATGCTGTTGAGGTACAGAATTAGATAATTAGATTTAAAGACATACCAGTAATAGTGTGTAAAGTAATCTAGTTTACCGCTTTACCACTGTTTGCGACCATCTCAGTTTTATCAGCAGTGTTATTATGGTTGCAGGGAATGATACCTACCAAACCCAGCTGGCAAATATAATTCAGCATGTCCTCTCCCATAGCAAGCAGGGTTTAGGTCAGGCAGCCTGTATCTCTTCCTGTTCTGCTTTCCTCTGCTAGTAGCAAGGTAGCTGCAGCCACTCCAACTATCATGTCATAATTTGATGATACCCAGAGGACCAATGACAAAGAAGTTTTCCAGCAGGGAAACCTTTTTCTCAGAGCCCTCAGAAGACTTCCTAACCTGTCTCAGCAGCTAGAAATGGGTCATGTATTGTGTCGAAGTGGAGTAAGGCCACTCATCAGCTTAATGAGTGTTAGGTGACTCAAACTCTCATATGAAGTAACACAGACTGAGAGCCTGGACAACACACCCTGTCTCACAGCTCTGGCAGCTGGATTTCTGCTTTGATACATTTTGAGTGTCCGTTGCCATCTCCTTGGGACAGTTTGTCAGCATAGCTGTGAGAGAAGCACACATTTTAACTTGCTATTTCATAGTGTCATCTGGGCCCTGGCAGATGTGCAAGAGGTGGCTCATCTCATGCTAGGTGGTCAGCTGTCTTTTCTTATCAAGTTGATGGATTTTGGTTTTCCCCAGTTTTCACTACTGTTTGGAATAAAGAAAACAAGATTCTTCAGCTGAGATTGAGGGATAAACATGGTTAATGGAGAGAGATTTTGATAGGGGTAGCCACTCTTTTTGGCTAAACACTCCTCTCTGGTATCTATGACCATCATCTCCATAGGATTCTGCTTGGTTCCCAGTAGCAACTATGAGTTCTTTCCCACTGATCAGGCTTATCCAACCAGAGAGCCATGGGTTACCCTCGTAGGCTGAGTGCCACGATTGCACAGGTGTGTATATCTTGTCTGGCTGGTTGATTTCATAGCTAGAAGGATCCTCTGCTTGTTCACAATGTTGGTGGCCATTATCCCCAGTAGCTCATGTAGCATTTTCTAGCACTATGAGGGCTGGCCGTTGGAGAGCTGGCTTCCTTCTTAAATTCCAGCGCGATCTCTCAATGTCCTGTGTCTGCATCTTGTAGTGTCCTTAACAATAGGGTCTTATGCCAGGTCTTACCTTTGTGCCTCTCTGCTGTCTCTTCCTCTTTTACTAATAATGCCAATCCTTTCAGATAGGACCTGCCCTGATGACCTCAGATGCCTCCTTAAAGGCTCTCTTTCCAAATAAATCACATTGGCAATTGGAGCTTATATTTGTGAAATTGAGAGGGCATGATTTAGTGCATAAGAGGACTCAATTTATATGGGACAGAGACCAAAGTGTGCATAAAACCCAGGTCCTAGGTGGGGATATTGAGGGGACTGCCTCAGTTGGATCTCACATTAATTATTCAGGCAACACCAAGAGGTTCCCATTGCAATGAGGAGGACTGTTTTTGGCTTCTGGGCCAAATTTAGACACAAACTTCATTTCTGCCCCTTACAAAGAAGTAGCTTGCTCTATATGGCCTAGTCTGTGTGAAATGGGCCTAATGTTTTGTGGGCCTTCTAGGCCTGTCATACAGTGTGAGTGAGGAGAGGGAAGATGGGCCTTGTTCTGGCTGTCTGGGCTCAGTGAGTCTCAGAGTCTCATGTTCAGGTTGCTTGTGTGTTGTGTTCTGTTTTGTATTTGACCTTGTCTGTGCTGTTCAGAATGTTCCCTAAACCACTGGCTACTTTCCTAACACATACTTCATGCATTGATTTTTCAAATCAAAGGGCACTTTTGAAGATATATAATTGTCTTAAGATAGCTCTAAAGCCATTAACAGAGTTAGCTAGTAAACCATTGTCTTGCCTCGGGAAGAAAAACACATTTGAAACTGTAAGAAATTGACAGGTAGTAAAAAGTGTGACTTTTGGTGGCAACTCAATGACGGTCACCATCAGGCCCCATCAGAGCGCCTGCTTCCTGGGCCGGAAGGTGAGAGAGGTGAGACCATAAGGGCAAAATGCTTCACACTTTGAGCACTGAGCCCTAGCCCAGGCCTTGTTGACTGTGATACTGAGTGAGCTACATCTTGAGAAACAGGTAAAAGTGTGGTGGTCCAAGGGGAATTAACTTTTTATCCTTGTTCATGTCCTGGAGCCAGGAGGTATGTCATTCTGTGACCCCACAGGTGAGATGCTCTGTCCTCTGTGAGCATGAGGAGACCCAGCTCAGCAGAGCTGGTAACTTACCTTGCCAAGGTCTCACCATTGGTAGCTGGGAGGCTGTTATCCAGTCCACCAAATGCCATAAAATAGACTTCTCTTTTACTCCCTTACTTTCTCACCCCTGCCAGGAACCAAGGATTGTAGGAATTTGAGTTATGGGAATTGGCTACATTTGTTACTATACTTTGGAAATCTTAGAGCACTTGCTTTAAATCCTCCCAGCTGATGCTTTTGTTTTTCATTTACTAGGCTCTGTTGATGGAGATGATGGAAAGATGTAAGAAACTAGGCAACAAGTAAGTACTTTACTACTCACAAAGGATGTGCTTGACACTGGAGCCACCTGCTTTTCTCAAGCTTGCTAACCCAGTGTGGGTGAGAGCAGCTGAGAGGCAGGCAGACAGCACAGAGGTTCAGAAGAGTAGGTTTGAATGCCTGCCTTAGACCTCAGCTTTTCTGTCTCAGCTTTGTGACCTTGGGCCACTCATTTGACCACACTGTGCCTCAATATCACCAGTAAAATAGGAATGGTACTCCCAAAATAAACTTGATCTTCCTGCCTTCTAGGCTTATGAGGTTCCCTTCTACTATTCTCTTGCTGATAGATGTATATGTATAGTTGTGAGTGGGTTTTGTTCACCTCTGTGTCCCAGGTACCAAAAACTCAAGGTGTCTTTCTTAAGAAATTCCTTGTGTAAGACATTTGGATGCACATGTGTAGCGTGGATCCATATTTAATATTTAGTTCTATTAATGTTCCAGCCAATTTGAAGACTGAATTCTGTTTTAATGGATTAGATTGCTTGATGATTTACCTGTCCACCCATCCATCCATCCATACATCTATTTAGTTAATTCAACATTATCAAGTTCCAAATGCACACAGTGTGTTAGCCACTAGACTGCACTTGACTCTGTGTGGGTGTTTTTTTTCCCCCTCTAATCCTTCCCATTAAAGTCTGTCAGCCATCCTTGGCAATATTCATTCATACATTAAAGTGACTTGCATGTGGGTATGATGCTACATACTTGTATTTCCAGCACTTGGGAGGAGGAGGTAAGAGGATTGCAAGTTTGAGACATAGTGAGATTTGGGGCTGGGGAAGGTATGGAGGAGATGGTGGGGCAGGGCAGCAGGCACCATAGACTTGCTTTCAGGGGAAGCTGGGCTGACTTGGACATCTGTGTCTTGCAGTGCTTTGCTATTGAATTCTGTGATGTCAGCCTTCAGGGCTGAGTTCATTGCCACCAGGTCTATGGACTTCATTAGCATGATTAAAGAATGTGACGAGTCTGGTTTCCCCAAGGTAGGTTCATTGGGAGAATAAACAGGCAATGTGTACCTGATCTCTCAAGGGAAAGAGTCTGGTGTCGGGGCAGCTTGGAGACAGAATTGTGGTGGAAGGGGAGTTGGGAATGGTTAACATCATGTAATTAATTGCCTTAGATCAGACTCTGAATGCTTAATTTATTGAATTAGCTCACTGTGGAGTATTTAGGAATGACTCTGCTCAAATGTCTTTGTTAGGGATAAACTTTGTTCAGCAGAATATTATGAACCAC
Source organism: Zapus hudsonius (assembly GCA_004024765.1). Taxonomy (NCBI): domain Eukaryota; kingdom Metazoa; phylum Chordata; class Mammalia; order Rodentia; family Dipodidae; genus Zapus; species Zapus hudsonius. The sequence goes on along the minus strand of PVHP010001690.1, from coordinate 33,818 downwards.
AAATTAATACTCAGAACCAGTTCTCTCTCTCTCTCTCTCTCTCTCTCTCTCTCTCTCTCTCTCTCTCTCTCTCTCTCTCCCCCTCTCCCTCTTCCCCCCCCCCTCTCTAAACCAGGTTCTTACACTTGCTAAGCCAGTGCTCTACTATTGAGCTACATGGCCAGCCCTGGTGTGGGCTCTGAGTTTTTCAGGGTCATGTGGGTTCTTTCTATAGAACTTCAGAAAGAAGTCTTTAGAGGATTTCCCCAGAGATGGGATTAACTGTTAGGAACAGTTATTTCCTTTATTTATTTTTCTTTCTTTAAGCCTCAGGTTATTTTAATTTATAATCTCTAGTAACAATCATTTCATATTTTTCTTAGCATCTTCTTTTTCGCTCACTGGGGTTAAACTTGGCTTTGGCTGATCCTCCTGAGAATGATCGACTTCAGATTCTCAATGAAGCTTGGAAAGTTATCACGAAGTTGAAGAATCCACAGGTGAGTGGCCAACTAGACCTAATATCAGCTGGGCTCTATAGAAGGTAGGCAGTGTATACTTTTTAGTAAGGTTCAGTGGTTATACTTGTAATCTCAGCACTCAGGAAGGTGACAGAGGAAGATTAGGACTTGAGGGCCAGACTGGGATACATAACAAGAACCTGTCTCAAAATATAAAAGTAATAAAATAAAAACAGGGCTGGGAGGCAATGACTTGGTGGGTAAGAACACCTGCTGCATAATCATGAAGACCTGAGTTCCATCCCTAGAATCCACTTAAAGTTGGGCATGGTCACACATGCCCATAACCCTGAGAGAATCAGAGACACATCACTGGTTAGCCATTCTAACTGAAAAACAGTGAGCTCTAGGTTCAGTGAGAGTCTTTCACATTAATAAAGGACATCAGATGGCTTCCATGAACCTTAGCACATGTGTCTACACCACATGCATGCACATACAAAAGAAGTGTAAATGAACTTTTTTTTTTTTTTTTTTTTTTTGGTTTTCCGTGGTAGGGTCTCACTTTAGCCACAGCTGACCTGGAATTTACTATGTAGTCTCAGGCTGGTCTTGAACTCTCAGTTATCCTCCTTCCTCTGCCTCCCAGGATTAAAGGTGTGCACCACCACATCCAGCTAAATGAACTTTTAATAATCACACTTCAAAAAAATTATTTATTTATTTATTTGTTTATTTGCAATCGTATATATATATGTGTGTGTATATATAATATATATGTATATGTATCTGCCAGTGCCAAGTGTCAGAACAGTGAGAACAACACTCATGTTTAAATCAGTGCCTCATCTGTGGTGTCTCCTTGGCACTGGCAGATACATATATATGGGGGGGGAGGGAAGGAGGGGGAGAGAGAGAGAGAACATGGGCGTGCCAGGGCCTCCAGCCACTGCAAACTCCAGATGCATGTGCCACTTTGTGCATCTGGCTTATGTGGGAAACTGGGGAATTGAACCCAGGCCCTTAGGCACTGGAGGCAAGCGCCTTAACTGCTGAGCCATCTCTCCAGCCCCTAATCGCACTTTTTGTTTTTAAAACAAATTTTGATTGTATTATTCATTAACCTATAGTGGGGAACTAATGGCATTAACGATGTAATTTATTGATTTTTTTTAAAAAAATCTGTTATATCTTGTTTTTGAGGTCTGAAGATACAGTAAAAATATTACCAGTACTAGAAACTTTAAAAGACCTCTGGCTGAGCAAAGGACATCCAGAATACAATACTTGAGAATATATAAACTCTACTGTATGAACAAATCATGTGTTGGTTCCATTCCTCTCAAGCTGTCTTCTTATATTCCCTGTTTCCTGCCCCCATTCCGCTGAGGGTCCTCCTCAGTGGCATTGGTATTCATATGAAATTATGAATGCATCCGTCAGCCTCTGGGTGAGGGGGCAGTGCCTCGAATACTTCTTCCCCCTCTGTGGCTCTTACAATCATTCTGCCTCCTCTTCTGCAATGTGAGCATTGGCAGGTGTGTCATAAGTCTACTTTAGTGTTGAACTCGCTATAACCTCTGGATTTCTGCTTTGATGAGTGTCTTCAGTATCTATTGCCATCTCCCTGGAGCAGTTGTCAGAACAGCGAGCACAGCACTCATGTTTAAATCATGCCTCATCTGTGGTGTCTCCTTGATACTGGCAGATGTGCTAGAGGTGGCTCATCTCATGCTTGCAGTTGGCTATCTTTTCTTGGCATATTGATGGATCTTGATTGACCCAAATTTTCACTGGAGAGATGGCTCAGCAATTAAGGCAAAGCCTAACAACCAGGGTTTGGTTCGCCAGTACCCACGTAAAGCTAGATGGACAAAGTGGTGCATACATCTGGAGTTTCCCACCATCATTTTTTTCTTTCTTTCTTTTTTTTTTTTGGTTTTTCAAGGTAGGGTCTTGCTCTAGTCCAGGCTGACCTGGAATTCACTATATAGTCTCAGGGTGGCCTTGAACTCACGGCAATCCTCCTACCTCTGCCTCCCAAGTGCTGGGATTAAAGGTGTGCGCCATCACGCCCGGCCTTTTTGTTTTGTTTTTTGTTTTTTGTTTTTTGATTGTTGTCATTTGATTATTTTGATGATTGCCATTCTGAGTGGGGTAAGATGGAATCTCAGAGTCATTTTAATTTGCATTTTCCTTATTGTTAAATATGTTGAACAACTCTGTAGGTGTTTATTGGTCATTTGAATTTCTTCCTTTGAGAAGTCTGTTTAATTCCCTTTCCCATTTTGTAGTGGGTTGCTTGACTTTTTATTGCTTAGTTTTCAAGTTCTTTATATATTCTAGATATTAAGCTTGTGTTGGCTATATAGCTGGCAAAAATTTTCTCCCATTCTGTAGGTCGTCTATTGATTGTTGATGGTTTGCTTATCTGTACAATAGCTTTCTAGTTTCACGAGACCCCAGTGGTTGAATGTTTAATTCCTTGGCCTACTGGGGTCTTATTCAGAGAGTCTGTCCCCACACCCATGTCTTGGAGTGCTTTCCCTACTTTTTCTTCTAGTTGTTCAAGGTTTTCAAGCCTTATGTTGAGGTTCTTGATTCATTTGGAGTTGATTTTTGTGCAGGGTGAAAGAAGAATGTCTAGATTCATTCTTTTACATGTGGCTATCCAGTTTCTCCAGCACCATTTGTTGATGATACTGACTTTATTCCAGTAAATGTTTTTGGCCCCTTTATCAGGTAGCTGTAGTTACAAGAACTTATACCTGGACCTTCTATTCTAATCTATCAATTGATGTGTCTGTTTTTGTGCAGTTCCATGTTGATTTTATTACTCTGGCTTCATAGTATATTTTGAGTCAGATACCACTAGTGATACTCCTTTTGCTGAGGATATTTTTGGTGCTCCAAGGCCTTTTCTGTTTCCATATATATATATATATATATATATATATATATATTGAGGCTATTTTTTTCTAACTCCGTGAAGAATGATGTTGGAATTTTGATTGGCATTGCATTGTATCTGTATATTGTTTTTGGTAGGATGGTCATTTTCACGATATTCTTCCTGTCCATGAACATGAGAGATCTTTCCATCTTGTATCTTCCTCCATTTTTTAATGTAGTGTTTTTATGTGTTCATTGTATAAGTCTTTCTCTTGGTTAGGAATATTCTAATATCTAACTTTTTTGGCTATTGTAATAGGACTGCTTCCCTGATTTTTTTCCTCTGTATTTGTCATCGACATATAAGAAGGCTACTGCGTTTATTTTTGTGTTGATCTTATATACTGTTAATTTGCTGAAAAAAATTTATCACCTCTAGGAGTTTTTAAAATATTTTTATTTATTCAAGAGAGAGAGAGAGAGAGAGAGAGAGAGAGAGAGAGAGAGAGAGAGAGAGTATACCAGGGCCTCCTGTCACTGACAGCAAGCTCCAAATGCATGCATGTGCTACTTTGTACATCTGGCTTTATGTGGGTACTGGGGGGTCCAACCCAGGCCATCAGGCTTTGAAAAGCAAGAAGCTTTAACCACTGAGCCATCTCTAGGAGTTTTTTGTTTTGTTTTGGTTTGGTTTTGGTTATGTTTTTGGTTTTAGTTTCGGTTTTTTGAGGTAGGGTCTCACTCTATCTAGCTCAGGCTAACTTGGAATTCACTATGTAGTCCCAGGGTGGCTTTGAACTCATGGTGATCCTCCTACCTCTACCTCCCAAGTGCTGGGATTAAAGCTGTGCGCCACCACACCTGACTCTAGGAGTTTTTTGATAGTCTTTTGTATCACTTATGTATAGAATCAGGTCGTTGAGCAGTAATTATTAGCAAAAGGGAATTTTCAGTCCCTGAAATGGGGTCACCTGGAAATCTCAGGATGCCAGACCAACCTCTGTCAGTTGCTGTAATGCATGTGGTGATGACCATCATTTAAGCCCTGTATCCACAATTGATTTAGCTGCCCATAGAGAAAAATGGGCTTCCACTGAGCCTGCAGGAACTGAATAAACATCTTGACCCTCTCCTGCTAGCAGCGAATGAGCATGGATAAGTAGCAGTAGAGGCAGTTATTTATCAAGAAGAAAAGGCTAAGACAATTGCCATAGTGTAATAAGAATAGTGCTGGTGTCATATGTCTTTAATCCCCATAAGGGGCAAAGGTCCAAGGGGAAGAGGTCAAGGTCAGCCTAGGCTAGAGGGAGACCCTTCCTCGGAAAAAAAAAAAATTGTGTTATAACTTAAAAAAAACTGGATGCTTATAAAATCACTTACCAAGGGTTTGTTCGTTTGATCACCGTCATCTGTTCAGTTCTCTTGATCTGGCTTGGATTGGCCAGCTGAAATAGCTCATCATCAGGGATGACCTGCTAACTGTGCTATTAACTCTACATTCATGAATATCCCAAGAGACTAGATTTTGAGTATTCCCACCACGAAAAGTGGTGGGTGTGTAAAGTAGTGCATGTACTAGTAAGCTTGATGTAGCTGTTCCACAGTGTGTATGTGCTGCAGAGCAACACACTGTACACTGCAGCTGTTTACAGTCTTGTCAGGCAGATAAACTAGACCTTTTGGCCTTCCTGCTCCCTGGTGCATGCACTCCCTCTTCTCTTTTTCTCTTTCAATCCCTCTCTTGAGCCCTCTTACTCTTTCCCCTTCTCTGTCTCCTTCTCCTTCTCTCTTCCCCTTCTTTCTCTATCATCCATTATAATAAAGTGTTAGACTTAAAACAAAACAAAGGCCACAATCCAACTTGATTCCCTGAGGGTCATTGAGAATATGCTGTGGTGCCTGTGCATGTGTTTCAAAGTGGGCCCGGGTCTCATGCCTGTGTCTGTAGTTTTCTCAGTTTTTGCCTTCACATTCAGCTAAGTTTACCTTCTTAGCCCTTAAGTCAAGCCTGGGGATGTTCCTGAATTTTCCTAAGGGGGGAAAAAAACACATTTTTTTCTCTTATGTGCAGGGTTTACATTCCAAGACCCCCAGTGGCTGCCTGAAATCTCAGAAAGTACTGATCCCCACTTATGCTGTTTTTCCTATACATACAAACCTGTGCTAAAATTTATAGAAAGTACAGCAGTAACAAAATAGAATAATTATAACCATATGATTTTTTTAAAAGTTATATAAATCTTACTAGTTGTTTACTTCCTGAATTTTCTCTTTAATTTTGTTGGACACAATTATAGTTTCACACTATTATGGTTTCACAGTAAGTTACTGAAATTGCAGATAAGGAAAACTATTGTAACTGGTGTTTTCTCTCTTTTTTCTTCTTTCTTTGCCTTAAAATATCATAACTGAAGGGGGATATACCTGCTGGCTGCATTCCCTTGATACTTTTTTTCCCTTTCTGGTGTTTTCCAAGGGAAATAGCCAGACACTGTTGGTCATTGCCATTGCTGTCTCTAATCATGTCTCTCCATGGGCACCCTCCTACTTGATTCTAACACATAATTTCTTACCTAAACTCTTAGTACCTTTTTAACTTTTTAATAAGATATATGTCATCACCTTTCTATAGGACAAATGCTTTTTTAAAAATATATTTATTTATTTATTTATTTATTTGAGAGAAAGAGGCAGAGAGAGAGAGAGAGAGAGAGAGAGAGAGAGAGAGAGAGAATGGGTGCTCCAGGGCTTCCTGCCACTGCAAACAAACTCTAGACACATGCGCCACTTTGTGTCCCTGTCTTTTATGTGGGTACTGGGTAATCAAACCCAGGCCATCAGGCTTTGCAAGCACATGTCCTTAACCACTGAGCCATCTCTCCAGCCCCATTTTATTTTATTTTATTATCTTAAATATATATTTATTGTCCATAATGTGTTACATTATTCAGTGGGCAAACAATGAGTTGTTTTCCCCAATGCCCCCCCTCCCCATCCCCAATCAGCTGGATATCCTCCTGCGTGTACCATCTGGATCAGTCCTTGTGGCAAGGGACCCTGGATAGCCTTGTACTCAGCCCGGTCCTCCTGGCCCAAGTGTGTTGTTGCTGAAGGGTACCATGCCTCTGGATAGTCTCCCCCACCACGGCTCTTACAATCTTTCCACTCCCTCTTCCGCATAGTTCCCTGAGTCGTGGTGGATGAGTATTAAGGCTGCTTTAAGATTGTGAGTTTAGGGGACTTTGTGTCGAAGATTGTTGGTTTCTGTCTCACTGGCTTATCCTGTGTAGATTGAATGTCTGTGGCTGTGGGTCTCTCATTCCTCCCGTCCTTCTCTGCAGGATTCCATATGGATCCTCCACGGTATGACTGTGGTGGCTCCTCTCTTGCCAGAATCTCAGATATCGTCCTACGGTCGGTTGGTAGTCCAGCCCCATTTTAATGGCAACAAGCTTGCTTTTATTCTTAGTTTCTGTAAATCATGTTTTTTCATATTTTATTTATTTGTAAGGAGAGAAGAGAAAGGACACACCAGGATTTTTTTGTCACTTCACATGAACTCCAAATGCATGTAGCACTTTGTGCATCTAGAAGGTGATACTAGGGAATAGAACTCGGGCCATCAGACTTTGCAAGCAAGCACCAGCTGAGGACTAACTGTTCAAACACGAGGGAAATTTCACATTAAGTTGTCACAGTAGACTATAATTTTCTGTATTTCTCCTTTTCTATAAACTTTATCTTGTTGTGCTTACAGTAAAGCTACTTTTACTTTTTCTTTATAGGATTACATAAATTGTGCCGAGGTGTGGGTGGAATATACCTGCAAGCATTTCACAGTATGTATGACTATATGATTGCTATTGAAAGAATTACATTCTTTCATGGTTAAAATAACAATGTGAGTCTAGGCATTTAGGTATTTTGCCGTGGTAATTCTCAAAACTTGACATTTTTACTTAAAATTTTTTTTTTTTTTTTTTGGTGAGATGGGATTTACTATATTGCCCAGTTCCTACTTCAGCCTACTGAGTGGCTGGAACTACAAGCATGCACTACCATTCCCAACAAAAAGTAAAAGAACATTAATGTGTGTCCCAAAAGAAATGTGTTCTATGCTTACAATGAACAGTGATATGTTCTGTGAAATTAAACATTGGTCACTATAGGACCCTTGGGTACTTAGATGCTTGATAATGTCTATGAGAGGCTAGGAAGTAGCATTTTTAAACATGCTACATTTGTGTGTATTTTTTTTTTCTAAACAAAGATACTACTTTTCCTGGATGCAGACTAAAAGCAAGGTTTGGGAAAGACTGGGCTCATCAAAGAGCAGGGACTTCAGAAGCACATAGGAGTTGGCTTTTAATCCTCTTACCAGAGTTATTTATTTTTGTCACCTTTTAGCAGTTGTGCTATGGTGGTTTGGCTCTTTGTGCCCACCCTCCCTCTAGATTGACTTGTTGAAACCTAATCCCTGTTGTGCCAGTATTAAGAGGCTGCCTACCTTGTACACTGCTAGCAGAATAGCAGTAGCTGGCTGGCATTCCTGGTCTATTTTGTACTGACTCATGGTAACTGTCCCAGAATGCCAGTATAATTTTTTTTTTAATTGGAGGTGAAGTCTTTGAGAGATGATCAGCTAGATCATGAAGGTAGCACCCTCATGAGTGGGCTCACTGTGGGGAACATGCCTTCACCAGTCACTGAGTAGTCTGCCTGCACCTTTTTCTTAGACTTCTCAGCTTCCAGAACTGTGAGCAGTAAACCTGTTGTTTGTAACTATACAGTTAATGGTATTTTGTGATAGCAGACAATACATGAACAGAGATAAACCTCTGTTGTTTGTAACTATACAGTTAATGGTATTTTGTGATAGCAGACAATACATGAATAAGCACAGATAGGTTCCAGGAAATCTTATTCATACACAGTGAAATTTGGATCTCATCATTTTTGCTGTCATGAAACACTTCTCTTTTTGGTTTGAATATGAAAAACATTCTTTACTTGCCAGCCACATGCCAGCTGTATAATAATTGGCTGGACTTGGGCTGGAGATGGCTCATCCCTGATAGAAATCATAGAAGTGAGTGAGCAGTTAGGGATGATAGCTTGTAAGGAGCGGAGAGTTGTGCTTTTCCTACAGTATTCCTTTGTAGATGCTGAAGCAGGGGTCTGGGCCAGGCAAGGATAGATCAGCCTGGATGTTTCCCCCCCCCCCCCCAGGTAAAGCCCTAGAACCTTTGAGAACAGTGTTCAGTACTGACTTTGAGGGACACTGCTATCTGAAGGGCTGGAGAATTGGACTGGGTGCTATGGGCACAATTTCTTTCTTGTTATTATTTTCAGAATCTTTGAAACTATTTTCTAGAGATGTCAGATTTATTTTTTAATGTACTGGGAATTGAGTCCAGTGCCCCAGACATACTAGGCAGATGTTGTACCACAGAGCTACCTGCCCAGTGCTCTATGTTGAATACATTACTCCTTGTGCTGAGAAAAAAAGCCAGTGATTGCCCATTCGTATTCAATGATACAGAATTGGTCTGTTTCTCTCACTCAGAAACGAGAGGTGAACACTGTGCTGGCTGATGTCATCAAGCACATGACTCCAGATCGAGCGTTTGAGGACTCCTACCCCCAGGTAACAGGCTTGCATCTTTCATTTCAACCATGGGCTTCTGTTAAATTAAGTCGTCAGAACACCTGTCACATAACCCTGTGTTTGAATCCTAGCTCTACACATCTTAGCCTTGGGCTCTTTGATCAGTTGCCTAGCACTGCGCCTTAGGTTTGTCACCTGTAAAATAGGGGTAATGTTAGCCTTCCCCTCAGAGTTGTTGTAGCAGTTGAGATGTAATATGTTGTGTGACACTTGGCAAATTCTGAGTCAGTGTTGTCATTGTCATCCCTGTTCCCTTTATGTAAATACACATGCCCACCTGTATTTTTCTAGTAAATAAACTTCCTTTTACAAATGAACTTAAACTTATTGGAAAGTTGAAAGAGAGCTCCATGAACTCTCAGGTTCACTAATTAGTAACATTTGACCACATTTGCTTTGTCATCATTTTGAAGGAGTGCATGCATGCATTCATAAATGCACACACATACTTATGTATGTATTTTTGTTTTGAGGGAGAGCCTCTCTAGCACAGGCTAATCTGGAGCTCCTTCTGTGACCCAGATTGGTCTAGTACTCAAAGAGCATCATTCCCTGCTTTTGCTTCTAAAGAATCCAGCATTTCCTAAGAATGAGGGTGTTTTCCCATATGAGATCCTGTCGGCCTGTACTGTTCTGTCCTTTTGTCTTTTGGCTCAGTGGCATTTATGACAGGAGTTTGCCCCTCCAGTGTAGAACCCAGCTTGTATCCTTACAGTGAAGTAACTCAACCTGATGGAAACATTTTTATTAAAAAACTTAATAACATGATATTCTGGTACTATTATACAAGGTTGAATTTTGACTAGCGCTTAGTATAATTAGTTATATATTCTTTTTGGTTGTGGTGGTTGTTTGCTTCACATAGGGTATATTCTGTATCCTGGACTCATCTGGAATTTGAAATCCCCCTGCCTACACCTCCCAAATGTTGGGATTACAAGTGTGCACCACCCTGCCCAGTTTACCTGACATTTTCCAGGTGTAATGGAAACATGCCTGGTGCATGGTAAATAATGTTAAATGAGTATAATGTTGAGCTGTTGGATTGTACAGTTCTGGATTATCAAAACATATGACAATCAAGGTATATTACCATGGATGTAGCTCATTTGTTAGAATGCCTGCCTACCATACACAAAGCCCTAGATTCCTGAGTTCAATCCTTAGCATCAGATAAAACCAGGTGGGGTGGTATACGCTTGTAATCCCAGTGCATGAACACTGAAGACTGAAAGATTAGAAGTTCAAAGTCACCCTTGGCTACATAGTGAGTTTGAGACCAGCTTGGTCTATATGAGACCCTATCAAAAAAAAAAAAAAGAAAGAAAGAAAGAAAAGTATATGCAGGGGCTAAGTAGTTGAAGGCATTTGCTTGCCAAGCCTACCAACCAACCTGAGTTTGATCCTCCCCGGCACCCGTATGAGGCATATTAGCACATGTAGCTGTGATCCCAATAGGTCTGTGAGGATGGGAGGTGGAGCCAGGATAATCCAAAGCTCACAGGCCAGCTAGACTGTCTTTTTTCTTTTCTTTTTCTTTCTTTCTTTCTTTTTTTTTTTTTTTTTTTTTTTTTTTTTTTTGCAGTAGCAAGAGACCCTTTTTTCAAAGTAGGTGGAAGAAGAATAGGGACCTGTGGCTGTCCTCTGACCTCCACATGCGTATATGCATATCATGGCATGTGCATGCCCATATATACACACATGCATACATAAATAAATAAAATTCATCTTAAAGTAGCCCATTCCAAAGGGGGATTATATTATAATTCTTTCATACTTCAAAGGAACTTACAAAAGAAGCCCTAAATGCCAAATAGCTATACCAGCAAATGAATATAAGAGAAAAATACTTGAAGCTATATCATAAATTTAGCCAATGACAGCTTGAAGTGCAGATCAAATTTGGAGTCTGTCCAAGGGGCATCGGGTAGCTGTCCTCTTACAGTGATGTTTGATGGCTGCCGCACACAGTGCTGTCAGGGAGCTTGTTCACATACTGTGCCATCAGTAGCTGTCCACACATGGTAGCCTTGGGTTGCCATCTCCACACCGTAACATCACATAGCTGTCTACATACAGTACTGTCAGGTAGCTATCCACACATGGTAGGTAGCATCAGGGAGATGTCCACCCACAGTGATGTCAGGTAGCCATCCACATAGTGATGCTGCAGGTCAGAAAGAGACACAGCTAATGGGAGAGACCTTGATGATCTTGGAATGTAGAGAGAGACAAGGGAAACCAGAACATGAGAGAAAAACTTATTCCTGTTTCCCTGACCTAGAATAAAAGCCATTATATTTATGGGATTCTTGGTTGTTCATTTTATAACTGCAGCATTTTTTAGAGCCCTTCAGCCTCATTAAATATTGTATACACAATTCTATTTTGGTCCATATATTTTGAGGTGAATCTTTATGTTCTTATATGCCTTTTGAGGATAATAAATACTAAACAGTAACTAAGAAGAAAAATGAGATGCCCTGGTTCAGCAGTCTTTAGCCATTCCTGTCACTGTCTTTTTTCATGTCAGAAGGAAAACGTTGGGGGTGGGGATATCTGAGGAGAACTGGCTTACTTCATCATATTTAGTGTTAATGTGTGCCAGAAAGTAAATATAATCATACATTGATGGGTACATGTGAAAAGATGGAGGAGCAGCTTGGAGAGGCTCTACTAGGTTTCCAGTTTGAGTATCAAAATAAATCAGGAGAGATGGGTGTGCTGATGCCCACTTGGATTCTTAGCATTCCTGACATTGAGGCAGAAGAATCTTGAGTTTGAGGCCAGCCTGGTTATGTAGGGGCAATGAGGCCTTTACAGATTAAGTTTGTCCTTTCCTCAAATTTCATCAATAGCTAAGGTGAATGTAGAGCCTTGTAGAGCAGCCCCTGCCCTGGCCACATGGAATGTTCCACTTAATCCTCACAGATACTGCCTTGAGCACCATACTTCAGCTTCCCTGGGACTGGTAAGTAGGATGTCAGAATAGGAAGGGTAAATTCAGACCAAGATAGGGTCTAATCCAACCCTGTTTCTCCTGCCTTGAACAATCCAGGCTTAGTCTATTGTAGCTGTAATTGAGATAAAGGAAAGCTGCCTTTTTGAATGCACCGATTTTATCAAATAAAATATGTTCTTTTTTGTGTTTCACAGCTTCAGTCAATAATTAAGAAAGTTACTGCCCACTTCCATGATTTCTCAGTTCTTTTCTCAGTGGTAAGTAACATTTCTTTTAACTACCTTTGGAAATCTGTGTCCTTTGTCACAGGGATGTTTTTAGGTTACTTCAGGCTTTAAAAATACTAACAGTCGTTTTCATAAAGCAGTTAGGTAGGGTTTATCACCTGAATACGTAATTCTGTTTTAAGAGCTGAAGCAGCATTTGAAAAAGTGGTACACATAAGCCAGGCGTGGTGGTGCACGCCTTTAATCCCAGCACTTGGGAGGCAGAGGTAGGAGGATTGCCAAATTCAAGGTCACCCTGAGACTACATAGTAAATTCCAGGTCAGCCTGGACTAGAGCGAGACCCTACCTCGAAAAACCAAAAAGAAAAAAGAAAAAGTGGTACATATAAACTGGAAGAAAAATGTTACCTCGTTTCATTGACTACCTACCCATGGGATGTTTGCACCTGCTGGGCATGACACTTTTCATATCTTACAATTCAGCTAGATGGCTTCCTCTTCATTTGTTCTTTATGGTAAAGATGAAGTGTCTCTTACTCAAGGTTGAAACCAAAAGTGTTGTGGATTTATTTATTTACTTGTAAGCAGAGAGATATAGAGAAAAGAGAGACAGACAAAAAGTAAAAAAGAAAAAAAAGAAAGAAAAGAGAGACAGACAGAATGAGTATGCTAAGGCCTCCAGCTGCTGCAAAAGAACTCAAGATGCATGCACCACTTTGTGCATCTGGCTTTACGTGAGTACTGGGGAATTGAACCCAGGTTGTTAGGCTTTGTTGAGCCATCACTCTAGCCCTAGATTTTTTTTTATTTTACATATTCACATATACATAATGAGATAGAGTGGGGATGGTACTCTAATCTAAACACAAAGTTCACTTGTTACATATCCATTTACACACATATAGCCTGGAGGCAATTCTGTACAATATCTTCTTTTTTTTTTTTTCAAGGTAGGGTCTCCCTCTAGTCCAAGCTGACCTGGAATTTACCATGTAGTCTCAGGGTGGCCTTGAACTCACGGGCGATCCACCTACCTCTACCTCCGGAGTGCTGGGATTAAAGGCATGCGCCACCACGCCTGACTGTACAATATCTTTCATAATTCTTTGTATGAGATTGAGGTGCAGCCCAGAGGTAGAATGCTTGCTTAACTATGCACATGACCCTGAGTTCCATTCCCAGCATCACTAAGAAAGGAAGGAAGGAACAAAGGGAGGAGGGAGGGAGGGAGGAAATGGGAGAGCTGAGGGAGGAAAGAAAGAAAATTGTATAAATGAAACAGTGTCACAATGTAGAATTTTCAACTAGGGGAATCAAGTAGGCACTAAAAAGTTTCAAATTTTGGAGCATTTTTAGACTTCAAATTTGTGATTAAGGATGTTTAATCTGTGATAGTTACAAAAAAAAAAATCCCAGTTGGGTCCTTCAGGGAAGTCCCAAACACACCCAAAGAAAAAATGACCAGTTACTTGTGTCAATTGCATATCAAGTGCTTTCTTTATTTCTAGGAAAAATTTCTACCATTTCTGGACATGTTCCAGAAAGAAAGTGTGCGGGTGGAAGTGTGCAAGTACATCATGGAGACCTTTATCAAGTGAGTGTAGGTTGGGGTGATTGGAGCTTCCATGTCCTTGTGACATGTGTTAGTAAATCAAATCATGTACTTTGAAGCCAAGTGACTTACAGTTATCACCTTATGCCACAAGTACCTTAGAAAGATCCTTGCAAAAAGCAGGTGTTATGCTTGGTATGATGGCACATGCCAGTAATCCCAACACTCAGAAGCTGAGGCAGGAGGATGGCAAGTTCAGGACACTGTGAGCTATGTAATGAGATCAGTCTCATTAAAAAAAATATATATATCTTTATTATCAACAATTAGATACATTGAATGAGCAAATCTTGTGATGGTACCCCATTTCTTTCCTCTCTGTCCCCATCCCACTGGGGACCCTCCTTGGTGGATCTGTCCTTGGGGTAGGGGATTATGAATTGCACAAGAGGTAGCCAGTCCCCCCCCCCTTAGTGTGTTGTTGCTAAGGGGGGCAATGTTTCTGGATATTCTCCCCACCATGGCTCTTAACAGTCTTTCCGCCTCCTCTTCCACTCAGTTCCCTGAGTCATGGTGGGTGAGTTTAAAATCTCTTTTATTGTTGAGATTTTAAGTGTCTCTGGACTTCTGCTTTAGATTATTTTGGGTATCTTTGGTATCTATCTCCATTGACCTTTCATGGTTATCTGACTTGCTATGGTGATTGATCTCCAGTTTATCTCAACACTTTCTCATAGGTTTCATTTGGGCCTTATATGAGAGGTCAGGGGTGATTCATGTCCTGCCAGGATGCCAGCCATCATCCCATGTCATGTTGGTGGAATTGGTTGTCCATGGCTCTCGCTGCCTTCAGACTTTCTTAAGTGTGTTTTGACCTCTGAAGCTGGGTAGGTCAGTTCCTGCTGGAGCTGGAACTGGAATATATATATTTTCCCAGTCACAGTTTCCACTGTATCAGCTAGCTGAAGGCCAATTTCCCCTGGATCCACAGTTAAAGTTACACTAATTTGTCCGAAAACCAGGGGAAAAAAAAGGAAAGGAAAGCCGCTAATTGTTGTTTTCCTGAGTCATGGCTGGGGCCAAGAGCCACTGTGCAACCTTGCTACTAGCTGTTTGTGTGAATGCTCTGACTTTGGTTTCCAGAAGAGGGTGTGTTTTCCTGTTTTTCTGCCTTTTTCTTCCCACTGACTGCTACAGTATGGCTACCACACCACCATCTTAACCTGGAATTCTTTAGTCTCATTTAAAAAAAAAAAAACAAAATCAGGCCAGGTATGGTCATGTACATCTTTAATCTCAGCACTTGGGAGACAGAGGTAGGAGTATCACCATGAGTTCAAAGCCAGCCTGGGGCTACAGAGTGAGTTTCAGGTTAGTCTGGGCTCGAGTGAGGCCCTACCTCAAAAAATTACCAAAAAAAAAAAGCATTGCGATAAAAGTTTGTAGTTAGTGGTTAGTGCTTAAGAAGGCAGGGGGCAGAGTGCCAACTGTTGATGTGAACTCAACAGCTCCTCCATGTCCTAAGGTGTGTTTTTGGAAAGAGTGTCTTTGCCATGGGATTAAAAAAAAAAAATTTATTTATTTGCAAGCAGAGAAAGAAAGAGAGAACGGGCACTCTAGGACCTCTTGCCACTGCAAAAAAAAAAAAAAAACTCGCATTACTTTGTACATCTAGCATTACATGGGTACTGGGAAATCAAACTTGGGCCATCAGGCTTCACAGCAAATGCCTCTAACCACTGAGCCATCTTTCCAGCTCTCTCTCTCTCTCCCCCCCCCCCTTTTTTTTTTTTTTTTTTTTTTGGACAGGGGTGGAAGAGAAGTTGGGACAAGGCCTCACTATCTAGCCATGACTGGCTTTGTTCTTGTCATAGCCCAGGGTAGCCTTCAAAGTAATCCTCCTGTCTCAGCCTCCTGAGTTGCTATGATTATAGCTTGTGTGTACTATCATGGCTGTATACTACAGTGTCTTTGGATTACCTGTTTGTGGCAAAGCATTTAATGGATAAAAGGCCTGAGAAGGGACAGGAACTGATGCCAGGAAAATGTTTGTCTTCAGTGTTTGGCTCTGCTCTCCTGTCCCCACAGGTAGGGTCTCTCTCTCTAGTCCAGGCTGGCCTCAAACTCATGATGATCCTCCTACCTCTGCCTTCCATGTACTGAGATTAAATGCATGAGCTACCACACCTGGCCCTCTTCAGTGTTGAGACATATAACTCACTGCTTTTTGTTTTTAGATAATTTCCTGTTATTTTGCTAAGTCTTCATGCCCCCAAAATGCCTACCACTAGTGGCACATGGAGTAATTTTGAGGTGGCACATATAGAAAAGATTATTTTAATAAATTAGTATTTTTTAAAAATCCAAGACATTGCATGTTCAAGGTAAAACATCATCTTATTCAAACTAATACCTATGAAATACTATGAAACAACATGTTCAGCAATCCCTTGACATTCACCAAGAGCCTGTTATGAACACACATTGTTTTGGATACTGGAAAAATCAACAATCCTGCCCTTGCTAAGCATGACACCATGCACCTGCTGTCTCAGCTACATAGGGGACAGATGGGAGGTTCACTAGAATTGAAACCTGGGTAACACAGAAAATCCCCATCTCAAAGACAAGAAGTAAAACCAACAAACCCTGACTCTCAAGTAAAGAGATCAAAAGAAAGGATAAATAATAAATTCAGAGGCTGGGGAGATAGTTCAGTCAGTAAAATGCTTGACTTGCAACAAGCATGAGGACCTGAATCTGATTCCTGGTACCATATAAAATGCTAGGCATGGCAGTGCGTGCCTGTAATCCCAGCACTGGTGAGGCAAAGAGAAAGAAGGCTCTCTAAGCTTGCTAGCCACCAGTTTAGTGCAATTGGTTAGCTCTAGGACAAAGAGAGAGATCTTGTCTCAAAGGAGGTGGGTGGCATTTCTGAAGTTGACACCCAAAGTTTTATTCTGGCCCACATGCATGCACACATATACATAATTTTAAAAATTCAGGTAGTAATGTGTGGAAAATGAAATAAGGGTTGGGAAGATAGCTCAGCAGTTAAAGGCACTTGCTTACAAAGCCCACTGTCCTGGGTTCAATTCCCCAGTACCCATATAAAACCAGATGCACAAAGTGGCACATGCATCTGGAGTTTATTTGGAGCAGCAATAGGTCCTCCCTTTATACTCTACCCTCTGTCTCTGCTCACAATAACTGTTTTCTTAAAAAGAATAAACGAAATGAGTTTATGTGTAGCATTAAGAAAAGCAAAGGAGCTCTCTCCTTCAGCCAAGCAAGATGCTGAAAGGAAAGAAGGCCAGGGGGAAGAAGAGGGTCCCAGCCCCTGCTGTCATAAAGAAGCAGGAAGCCAAAAAGGTTGTAAATCCTCTATTTGAGAACATGCCCAAGAATTTGGATATTGGACATACATTCAGCCCCAAAGGGATCTTATCCACTTTGTCAAATGGCCCCATTATATCTCACTGCAGGGAAAAAGGGCTATTCTGTATAAGCCGCCGAAAGTGCCTCATGCAATCAGCTAGTTCAACCCAGGCTTTGGACCAACACACAGCTACCAGCTGCTTAAGCTTGTCCACAAGTATAGGCCAGAGACGAAGCAGAAGCAGAGGCTGCTGGCCTGGGCTAGGAAAAAAGCTGTTGGCAAAGGGCATGTCCTTCAAGCAGGGGTCAACACTGTCACGACTTTGGTGGAGAACAAGAAGGCTCATCTGGTGGTGACTGCATGTGACGTGGATCCCATGGAGCTGTTGGTGTTCTGCATTCCCTGTGTCACAAGTTGGGGTTCCCATAGTGTATTATCAAGGGGAAGGCCAGGCTGGGGTGATTGGTCCACAGGAAGACATGTACCACTGTTGCCTTCACACAAGTTAACTTGGAAGACAAAGGAGCCTGGCTAAACTGGTGGGAGCTATCAGGACCAATTACAACAGCAGACACGATGAGATTTGTTGTCACTGGGGAGGCAATGTCCTGGATCCAAAATCTGAGGCTTGAATTGCCAAGCTGGAAAAGGCAAAGACCAACTTGCCATCAAGCTGGGCTGAGTGTATATTACTGAGCTTTTTGTACATACAGATAATAAGCACTGTCCTTCAAAAAAGAAAGAAAAGAAAAGGAGTCTGGGTGTGATGATACACACCTTTAATCCCAGCACTTAGGAGGCAGAGGTAGGAAATTACTGTGAGTTCAAAGCCAGCCTGGGACTGCAGATTGAGTTCTGGGTCATTTAGGGCTAGAGTGAGACCTTATTTGGGGTGGGGCGGGGCAAGAAAAAAGAAGTGAAGAGACAATGACAAGAGTATGTAGTCCAACATGAAAATCTCTTTTTAAAGCTCTATATTGATTTGCAGTGTAATAGATAACATATGGCTAGTTTGTCTGTGATTTCATGAGGATTCATTTTTAGGACAAGGTTATATTTAAAAGTGAAAATTTTTAAAAAAGTGAAAATTTCTTTAAATTTTAATTACAGATTGAATTTGGAAATTTGAGTTTGATGTTGCTCGAAGCTATTGTACACTTTCCTTGTTATCTTCCTAATATATTACTTCCTACAATTAATGTTAATTGATTTATCATTGATGTATTTGGAATAAATACACCTACTTTACTTACAGGGAGACTTATGTTGAGAGTTTGCCCTATTGAGTAATTTACCTGGTAAATAACACTTTCCATACAGTGTGTGGATAGACTTGAAGGGTGTTAAGAGACATAGGAAGCAAACAGGCTTTCTTTTGCTGGGCTCTGGAAATGTGGCATTCTTACTTTGATTTTGCAGCTCAGAGAAGTAGCATGTGTAAGTGAGCAAGTTGATACTAAAAGAAGAGCTAAGAGAAATCTATCATTGCGACTTGCTGATGATCTGCCCTAATGGAACCCAAACTGATTAACTTGCTGTTGGCAGTAGAGCAGCACAGGTGAACTGCACCCACTCTGTTGTTGCTGACATGGACAGTGCTTTTACCATTGTCTTTTAATGTCTTCTAGGCATCAGCAGGAGCCCACTAAGGACCCCGTCATCCTGAATGCCCTTTTGCACATTTGCAAGACCATGCACGACTCAGTGAAGTAAGTCAGGCCTAAAGCTGAAGCCAACATACTGCCCCATGGTACTCTTCAGGGAGGGAGCTGCCACTGCAGACAGCTTGCTCAGGTCTAGTAAGATTCCTGCTGACAAGAACATTTCCAGTCCTAGAGAGCAGAGAGCGCAGGGAATCCTTCTTGAGAAAAGGATCTGGCAGATGTTTTCACACAGGGACTTCGGTGGGGAAAAGGCTGGTTTTATGCAAGTGAACTCAAATGCCTTATCTCCTGGTGGTTTCTGAGAGCTGTGATTATATCATAATGAGCTCAGCCAGCCAGTAACTAAGCCCCTCCATTTTATCTCATTCTTAGCCAGTTATTGGACATGCAAATGAAGTTGCTTACTTCTGAGCTACAGGCTCATATCTAGCCACAGATCTCACATCTTACCTTTGAGGCTGGACACCCTGTGCTTTTCAGGGTTTTGTTTTGTTTTTAACTCTTGCTTCCATTTTGCTTGTTATTTGTGGCTATTTTAATCCCAAAGAATTTTTAGCACATCAGCTTGATTTACTGGAAAATGAAAAAATTGAGAAAATGGTTCTGGAACTTTATTATCCACAGATGTGTCCTATTTCTTAACACCCCCCACACACACACCTGTTTTTATAATCTTTATTTCTGTGACTATGCTTTCAAATGAATAGATATAAAAGTCAAAATATCAATAAAATTATATTTTCTTTCTTTTGCTTTTATTATCAATAAAATTATTTTTTTATCAGGTATGTTAGCATACACCTATAATCCCAATAATACTTGGGAGGCTGAGGCAGGAGGATCAAGAGTTAAAGGCTAGCTTGGACTACATAGCAAGACCCTGTCTTTGAAATACAAAATTTGACATTAGACATTGCTGTTAAAATTCCAGAGAAAGTTACTTTAATAAATGATGTTTTAAGAATGGCTTTTTGTTTTTAATACAGGGTCTAATGTATCTCAGGTTGTTCCTGAATGCACTATTTAGCCATATATGACCTTGATCTTTCTTCCAGGTGCTGGGATTACTAGCGTGTACTGTCATGTCTGGTTTCATGGGGTGCTGGGGAATTGGTTCCAGGGCTTTGTAAATACTGGGCAAACAGCTGTAGCAAGCCCCAGCCCCAAAATAACATTTTTTAGGAGAGGAGAAATACACTTAAATCACATTCATTTTTTAAAAATATTTTATTTATTCATTTTCAAGCAGAAAGATAGGGAAAGAGAGAGAGCACACCAGGGCCACCACCTTGTGGGTCTGGCATATGTGGGTACTGGGGAATTGAACCCTGGGCCTTAGGCACTGGAGGCAAGTGCCTTAACCTGTGAGCCATCTCTCTAGCCCAAATCACATTCATTTTGATTACACACTTTCATCTAAAAAAAAATGCACATAGCCTGCTGGGAGCTGCTGACATCTAGAAAGTGCAGAATATTCTTACTTGTTCGATTTACTCACTCTTGGTACTTTTCTCTTCAGAAACTGTCATTTGTGGCCTCTGTGTTAATTATGCACAATTATTGATTCTAGTGCACTCACTCTTGAGGATGAAAAAAGAATGCTGGCACATCTGATTAATGGATTTATAAAAATGGTAAGTTTGAGGAAAGACATTTCAGTGCTCTTGGGAATATGACGTTATTTGTTTATCCCTGCTCTGGCAAAAGCAGTTCACATTATATCCCTGGGGCTCTTCATTTTTACTGAGATAGATGAAATTAGAAAACGTCTTATATTAGCAAGAACTCCCCTGGGGCAAAGAGAGCCAAGATAAACTGCCATTAGGAAAAATTAAATGGAGGGAGGTTGGAGAGAGGAATTTCTTGGCTCCTATGGCAAAATGTCCGTGGATAGAACCTCCTGGGGAGCAGTTGAACTTGCTGTCAGGACCCACCATTGTGTCATCCTCAGTTCTATGCTAACTTCTGTTACTTTCCCTCCTGAACAGACTTGCCTCTCCCCCCTAGACTCCAGGTTTTGTGTGTGTGTGTGTGTGTGTGTGTGTGTGTGTGTGCTCAAAAGTCATTTTTCAGCAATGCCACCCACCTTTTTTGAGATGGGGGTCTTTCATAGGCCTGGAGCTCACCAATTATGCTATACTGACTTGTCAGTGAGCCCCCAGCACTTGTCTGTCTCTGCCTCCCAGTACTGGGATTATTTGTGCACTCTACCATACCCAGCAATTTCTATCATTTCTGGAGATCAAACTCAGGTCCTTATGCTTATAAGGCAAGCACTTTACTGGGACTGAGCTGGCTTCCCAGCCCTGGAGTCCAGGTTTCTAGCCCTAGTTCTATAGCCTAGTATTTGGATTACTTAGCGGGCCCCCCCCCCCACACTGATTGGCCAGACCTTGGAGATCTCTTTAACCCTGTCAGACCTAAACCATGAGGACCCACAGTGGAGAGATGATCTCTTTGAAGCAGCTGATGTCTGGATATCATATGGTGGAAAACTATGAGTCCCCTGAACAGAGTGCTTTGTATCAAGATAACCATCCATTTTACTTCCTTTATAGCTGCAGGGTAGCTCATCCCAAAGTGTGGTGGTGTGGGATAACTATGCTCTTAGTTTTTACAATTCTGTGGGCTAGCTGGGTAACCAGGCTGCTGGAGAAGAGGGTGTCAATTGTCATGGCAAGACTGAGCAGTAGGATCTGGGATGGCCTCTCCTTCCCAGGCTACATGCTGGCTATTGGCTGGAGTGTCAGTTTTCTGAATAGTTTCTTCCTCTCCACTCTTCATTAAGGGCACAAGTAGGAGCTCAAGACAAATTTGAGAGGTTTTAATGGACCTCCTACTGTGAAGAAACTTGACCTCCCCTTGGGAAGAGTCCATAATGACCTTGTAACAGGAGGGGGTACTTCAGCTTTTTCTGGAAACAACCACCATTTTACTATCCCACCCCACCTTTGCTGTAGTTCTTTCACTTTTTTTATTTTTTATTTTTTGATCTGTTTGTTGCTTTTGAGGAAGGGTCTCACTCTAGCCCAGGCTGATCTGGAACTCACTAGTCCCAGCTGACCTTGAACTTTGACTATCCTCCAATCTCAGCCTGGAGAGTACTGGGACTAAAGGCATTTGCTACCATGTCTGACTTTTTGCCTTAATTATTGGTGCACAAAGATAAAACGCTAACAACTGCATATGTGTATAATTTTTTTAATGAGCCAAAGTCTTTCTGTGTTGCCCAACCTGGTCCCAATCTCCTAGAATCAAGCAATCCTCCTGCTTTAGTAGCTGAAACTATAGGTGTGTGCCACCACAGCTGGCTGGGTATCCTCTACTTTAATAGGATTATTAGAAGAAAAACTGGCTAAAATGAAAATTATGAGTCTCCTATAGTAAACTTGAAATAGTGGCCTGTTGAACAGCAACATTGATAAAACTGCCCAGTAGGTTTTGTGGGTAGCACATGGATTCTGGATTCTGATGAAAATTCAGGATTAGCCTTGCCATTCCCACATGGGAAAGATTCTTGGGGATTCTTCTGAGTGATTTCATTGTCCTTGGTTTTACAGAACACTGACCAGGTGTTTGTCCTTGGTTTATACAGAATACTGACCAAGGTATTTGTCCTTTTATGGCTTCGTCTGGAAGTCACTGGGGAAAAATTGAGATCCTGATATGTGAAAGCCGATATCCATAGTAGAAACAGCAGGCGTCTCTGAAGAGTGACTGGATGGAACAGTGAGCTCTCCCTTCATCAGCTCTTCATGAAGTTCAGGAAGTGGAGAATGGGGAGTTTATGTGATGGAGAATTTCCTTCTCTGGCTCTGGCCACCTCCACTGAGCTGTTGAAGTCATATCCCTACCAGAAAGCAGAAAAGTGCGGCCTGTATTAGGAAAAAAATCTTTGATAAATGGCTCCCAAGGACTCAACTTATGGTTTTTTTTTTTATTTTTTTATTTGATTTATTCATTTTCAAGCAGAGAGAGAGAGAGAGAGAGAGAGAGCGCGCACCAGGGCTACCACCTTGTGAGTCTGGCTTATGTAGATACTGGGGAATTGAACCTGGGGTCTTAGGCACTGGAGGCAAGTGCCTTAACTGCTGAGCCATCTCTCCAGCCCTCAACTTATGTTCTGTATGCCTTTAATCCCAGCAGTCAGGAGGCAGAGGTAGGAGGATCATCCTGAGTTTGGGGTCAGTCTGAGACTATATAGTCAATTCCAGATCAGCCTGGTCTAGAGCAAGACCCTACCTTGAAAAACAAACCAAAAAAGACCACAGCTGACAAAATTTCACAATTTCTTTTCTAACAGATTTCCTTGTAAGCCTGGAAAATCCTATTTCTGTCGAGCTTCTGTTTTATACCCTTTGACTATTTGTGTTCCTGTCGAGTGCCCATGTTATAAAGCTGGGCTGGTCATAGTAAAATTTCAGTTCTACACAGTATGAAGTAACTTAAAACCTTTGATTATAGAACAGACGTGTGTGTGTACATGTGTGCACTCGGGCACAAGCATATGCACACTGTGCTCACTTGCTTATGTACCTGCTAACCATATGTGATCTCTCTCTTTGATTCCAGGTTTCCTTTGGCCGTGATTTTGAACAACAGCTCAGTTTTTATGTTGAGTCCAGGTCGATGTTCTGCAACCTGGAACCTGTTCTTGTGCAATTGATCCACGTAAGGATCTTTTTTATTATTATTATTATCTCAGGGGACATTTGTTGAGTATCAGTGTGCTGTTTATCATGTCAGTCTGGTTTTTAAAGAATTTTTACTTATTTCTATATAGGTGTGAGTGGGTGTACCAGAGTCTGTAGCCTCTTTGAACAAATGCCTGTCCAGCTTTATGTGGGTGCTGGGAAATTGAACCCTAGGCCAGCAGGCTTTGCAAATAAGTGCCTTTACTGAGCCATCTTCCCAGCTCTGTTTTTGAAACCATGTCTCATGTAGCCCAGGCTGGCCTTAAACTCCTAGTCCTTTTCTCTCCACCTACTGATTGCTGGGATCACAGGTGTGTACCACCATACCCAGCTTCCAGTCTGAGATTCGTTGAGCCCAATTCTTTTCTTGGGATGGAAAGGTGTTTTCTCAGATGTTAACCAAATCTATAGCTTTGCTTAAGTCTTTGAATGGCTTAGCGATCCCCCCCCCCCCCCCCCCCCGTTGGGTTTTGTTGACTCTTTTTCTCAGTTAATTGCATATTCTTGTTTCTTCATGTTAACAGAAAAGAGCTAAGCGATTGATACTGATTGGTTATGGAAATTTGCTACTTTCTTGGGTCACCACTGTAAGCTTGATGGTTCCTGAGTCAAAAGAAATACACCACTTCAGTGTTTATGGCCTAACAACATAGTAGCCATCTGAAAAGTAATATAGATAAATGGAAAGAAAAATAACTTTTTTTTTTTGAGGTAGGGTTTCACTCTAGTCCAGGCTGAAAAATAACATTTTTATTTCATTCTTAAATAGCATAATTAGAGGCTAACCATGTAGCTCAGTGGTAGAACACTTGCCTAGCACAAGTAAGGTCCTAAGTTCCATCTCAAGCAAACTAACAGAAGTATGCCACTTAACCATAATTATTACTAATTAAGTATATGTATTCATTGGCCAGTCCCAAGTTCCCCAACCTTGGGATCAGATTACACACTGCTGCCCTTGTTTTCTGTTACTCACTGGTATTGTTTTCACATTTTTCTATAGTACTTGCTTTTTATCACCATAGCTGCCAAAAACCCAGTTATGCAAATATGCCATGTGGTTACAAGGATGTAATTCAGTCCCATGTTGAGTCGTGCACCACCTCACACCAGCACTTTGCACGTGGCTCAACAAGTACGGTTTTAAAAACTGAGTTTATTGCAACACCCTGGGAGGTGCCATGACACACAGTTTGGGAATCAGCATTTCCTTCAGTCTTTCCAATGGCCTCATGTCAATTCAAGGAACATAACCTTTTTATACTTATTTACTAGTTAGGTTATTTTGCACAAGTAAACCTTAGACTAAATGTACACACTTTACCTATAATATAAGGATAGTTGATAGTACCCACCTAATATGGTTGTAAGGATCAAATGAGCTGATGACCACATATTTAGCTGAATGATATTGGTGCTATTATTGCCGTTGTATTAGTATTACAGAGCTACATTGTGCAGTATACTCTTAGATTTGCAACTTTCTCTTGAGATTTCATTATTTTATTTATTCATTTTCAGAGAGAGAGAGAGAGAGAGAGAGAGAGAGAGAGAGAGAGAGAGAAAATGCACCAGGGTCACCACCTTGTGGTCTGACTTATGTGGGTCCTGGGGAATTGAACCCAGGGCCTTAGGCACTGGAGGCAAGTGCCTTAACCGCTGAGCCATCTCTCCAGCCCTTCTCTTGAGATTTCTAACTTAGAATGAGTGATATTTTTTTTTTGGAAGTGGGCTGAATGAATTCTGGCTATTCATTGAATCAGAAAATGGTCATTTGTAATGCTCTTGGGAGGCATGACTTGACTTAGTGAGTACCTTTTGTTCTGCCTCCTTGAAGATACTTGCTGAAGCCAAGATCTAGCCTGGCCTTCTTGGTGTTTTGAGGTTTGGGGCTGACCAGTCTCAGTCACAGTTAGCTTGCTTGCATTGAAGCTATGGAAGATGTTAACCTGGATATGATCATTCATTACCATTTCTGCTTTACATGAATCCAGAGTGTGAACCGGTTGGCAATGGAAACAAGAAAAGTGATGAAAGGAAACCATTCCAGAAAGACAGCTGCATTTGTCCGGGTGTGTGTAAAAGATAAGTTCTCCTAAACTTTGAACTCTAGTGGGTTGTTTAGTTTATACTTCACTAAATTGCAGTTGACAGAGAAAGATAAGTATGTCATGATAAGGATGCTTTAGTATTGGTTTTTCAGATGTATTTTTTCTTGAGAATTTATGAGTAGATCAGATTTTGTATTTTCAAAAGAAATGATCAAAGGAGCCTGAAATTCATTATAAATTGAGCATCTTCAATTCCTAAATGTAAAATATTCCAAAATCTGGAACTTTTTTTTCTTCCCCCTTTGTGTATTGTTGCTGAGATGGACAGTGTCTCTGGATATTCTCCCCCACCATGGCTCTGAAACTTTTTTAAGCACTAACATGGTACCACAAATGGAAAATTCCATACTATGTTTCATGCATAAAATTATTAAAAATATTTTATCAGTTACCTTCAAGCTATGTGTAAAAATTCATATGGAACACATTTGAATTTTTCCTTTAGACTTGGGTCCCATCCTCCAAGACATATATATGCAAGTATTCCAAATAACTTTAAAATTCAAATATTTCTGGTGATAAGCATTTCATAAGAGGGACTTTAAGCATCAGTGTGTCTTGAGGCTGTTGAGGGACAAATGTGTATTGTTATGTGCTAACTGAATTCCTTCCAGTGAAGATTTCTCTAGTATTAGTTTTTTATATATATTATTATGCCTAAAACTGAAAGACCTAGTATGTTTTTTCCCTCTTGGTAAGGGTTGTATTCAAGTTTATAAACAAATTTCAACTTTTTGAGTAGGCTGCTTAGTATTATAATGGAGTAATATACATCCATGTCTTTAAACGTGAAATCAGGGGCTGGAGAGATGACTCAGCTGTTAGAAGCACTTGCTTGCAAACCTGATTCCCCAGTACCCACTTAAAGCCATATGTACCAAGTGGCACATGTGTCTGGAGTTTGTTTGCAGCAGCTACGGGTCCTGGAAGGCCCATTTTCTTTCTGTCTGTCTCCATCTCTCTCTCTCTCTCTCTCTCTCTCTCTCTCTCTCTCTCTCTCTCTCTCTCTCTCTCTCTCTCCATTTCTCTCATATAAATACATAAATATTTTCTAAAAAGTAAACTCATACCAGAATGATTATGGGGAACTGTAGGCAGCTCCGCCCCTCCCCCATCTGAGCCTTGCCTCTTTCCTTAGCCACCTCCTCTGCTTACCTCCTAAGTAAAGTGATAATTCATTGGTTTAAATGTTTGCTTCTTTGTTTAGCCATGTGAAGTGGTATTTATGCACTTCCTGCAGTGAGGAATGAACAATTATGTTTCAAGTACCAGATTTCCCTCACTTGTCCTGTGTTATCAGATATGGGAGAAGCAAAAGGTAGAAGTGGGGTGGGGATTGGCTAGAGGAGGGGGTAGAGGGATTCAGTGTTGTTTTATTAGAAGCAGTGTTGGATGAATGTTAATATGAATAGGTCAACCTTCTGTATCTCCCTCTTCTCTCCAGGCCTGTGTTGCCTACTGCTTCATCACTATCCCCTCCCTGGTGGGGATCTTCACGCGCCTGAACCTCTACCTGCACTCTGGTCAGGTCGCCTTGGCCAACCAGTGCCTCTCCCAAGGTAGGCCCCTCACTCTCTCAGCTGCATATGTGCCATGCTTGCATGAAGGTGAAGGAGATTAAGAGGAAAGAAAAACACCATCTGAATATTTTTAAATGTTTCTTTAGTGGGTAGCACCCAAGTCTGAAGTCATGCAATACTTACACAGTTAGACGGAATGGTAGAGCTATTCTGACCTTCAGTCTGTCTCAGGCCAGGTCCTAACCAGACCTCCTGGCTAGGATACTTAGAGAAAAAGAGAAAGAATAGGCAGACCAGGGCCTCTTGCTGCTTCAAAAAAATTGTTGAAAAAGAGAAGTTGATCTGTTCATCTGTATTAGGTTTGTTTTTTGTTGTTTCTGTTTGTTTGTATGCTTTAAACCTGAGACATACAAGTGGAATCTAATCTGGGTAGAGCAAATACCCTGCAGCTTGCTATAGGGGATGTCAACTGCTCCACATGAGAGGGAGGAGTTACCTGAGAGCTTTCCAATGAGTATCAGGACAGTGATGCTGGAGATGAGACAGGGAAGGCTGGAAGCTGACATGGCATGCTTGATGGGCTGTGGGCAGCTGGGAGGTGGTGTCAAAAACACTTTAGTGGAGGGTGAGGAGGACAGGACAGGGAAGCTGACCTGAAGCAGGTCAGTGATGAGTGGCTGAGCTGGCACCCAGCCTCTGGTTGTTTGGCACACAGCCATTCCCTTTTACCACTGGATATGCTGGGTGTCTGTCCTTGGCAAGGTGGATGGATACCTTCAGTGGTTGTTGCCCCTCACCCATTCTCATGGGTAATGCTTTGCTGCTTGCTTCTGTTGGCTTAGATGGATCTCGTAGACCATCTGGAGCGTGGTCACTCTCCCCTGGTCCTTTGACCCTTAACATGGCAGTTCTGCATCTTGTTTCATCTGGGAACTAAATCAAGATCCCAGGTTGCTTGTTGTCAGTCTTCAAGCCTGGCTTCCCTCCTGGAACCTTTACAAACTCTGGTTGGCTTGGCATCCCATTCCTAGAGGGATTCCAATGGCTTTGTAGTGCATTTAGAACTAAACTCCTTGCTTTTGAGACACCACAAGATCCCCACAGGATCTGGTATCTTCTGTCTTTCCCTCAAAACAAGCTTTAGCCATGAGTGCCTTTTCCTGTTTGTTGAACATACTAAGCTGTCTCCTAATTCTTGCAGTCTTTGCATTTGCTCTTCCCTTTTTCCAGAATGTTCTTTGCCAAGATACATGCTGTTTTATTAGTATAAGATAGATAGTAAGAATCAAGTCATAACTGTTTATTCGCTTGTTTAGATAGAATTCCACTGTGTATTGCTGGCTACTCTTGAACTCACTCGGTAACCCAAGCTGGCCTTGAACTTGCAGCAGTCCTCCTCCTTAACCTCACAAGTGCTAGTAGCACATGTGCCGCCATGCCTGGCTGAGCTACAGCTCTTTAGGGAGGCCTTTCTTGAACAATCTAGCTAACATAGCTGTCCCTCCCCAGTCTATTATGCAGTCTATCTCAGTTATTATTGCATATACCGTATACCAATTTTCTTACTGTTCACTCTGTCCAGGCTACTCTCCCCTGCCCCCTAGCTTAGGACAGATGCCTCTCCTCGTTGTGTATTGGTAAATGTGGAATGTTCTCCTAGCACTTGCTTTGGTTAGAATGTTAAAGGCAAAATTAACCAAAAATGAGACAACATGTAAAATTAAAATTAGAATGTAGGGCTGAGGAGACGGCTTAGTGGTTAAGGGCACTTGCTTGCAAAGCCTGTTGACTCTGGCTCACTTCCCCAGTACTCATGTAAAGCCAGATGCACAAACTGGCACACACATCTGGAGTTTTTTTGAAGCAGCAAGAGGCCCTGGTCTGCCTATTCTTTCTCTCTTTCTCTCTCTTCACAAATAAATAAATCAATTTTTTTATTATAATGCACTTCCCTGAATGTTAGAACTTTGAAATCCTCTTATAAATAGTTTCCCTCTTGAGAAGTTCAGGGCTGGGTGTGATGGTGTTCCTGTATTCCCCACACTCCAGAGGCTGAAGCAAGAGGATGCTGAGTTCGAGGCCAGCCAGGGTTACATAATGAGTCTAGGCAATCTGGGATATATAGTTTTCATGTCTAAAAAACAAAACAAAGCAATAAAAAGTCCAGGCTCACTTTTAGCCCCAGTACTCAGGAGGCAGAGGTAGGAGGATCACTATGAGTTTGAGAGCATCCTGGAACTGCAGAGTGAATACCAGGTCAGCCTGGACAAGAGTAAGACTCTACCTTGAAAGATGATGATGATGATGATAATAATAATAATAATAATAATATAAAGGTCAAGAGTACTCAGCCAATAAGTCATCAGGGTGATTTGTGAGCTTGGTTTCGCCTTGATATGAACTATGAATAGCAGAGCTATGGACTATATGTGGACATTCTGAGGCCAAGCTCTTCTTCCAGCTTTAGAAAATCCAGCTATAACTTCAAATATGGATCTCAGATAGTGTTTGTCTTATGATTGGATCTTCTGCAGGACTTTGTGCTATTTAGAAAACAAAACAGAATTTCTCAGTAAAGGCCTCTCCTTCAGAAAATTCTCAGATCCCGGGATCTCTTTGAGTAGAGCTGTGAGAGGCTGTCCCTGTCCTGCTGCCCTGCCACGCCCTCAGTCCACACCAAGGGCAGCCTCATAAGCCTAGCTCCATGTTCTGTGAAGGGATGGAGACATGCTGTGTTAGGATTCTGGGCATCTAGTTAGTTCCCCTCACCCCTCACTTTCAACTACTGCCGGGAAAGGGAATGTGGTGTCTACTTCATGTTTAAAAATTTATCTGATGATTTTTGCTCACGTCTCTAACTATTGTGGCACTGAACCTTAAAAGCTGATCACTGTGGCTCTGAAAGCCACACACAGCAGTGGCTGGCCAAAATAAATAATGCAGTCAACTCCCAAGAGGGAGAAGGCTAAATATAAAAGCAATGAAGCTTGTGGAAGTGGGCTGCTTTTGTATGTGTCCCCAAACATTCTCCTGTTTTGGCTGGTTATAGAACATCACTCTTTCCCCAGCTCATTTTCTGGTCTGTCCTAAGCTAGCCTTGAGTGTGTTGTTTCAACACACAAAATTCTCTTGAGCCCCCAGCAGACCAGAGCCAGTACCAACGAAGGCTTTGTGTAGAGAGCCCAGCTCCATGTGTACATGCTGGGGCCGCAGGAAGAGAGGTTCATGCTGGGATTTGCTACAGATCCTCCTACTTGTCCCTCCACAGAACTGGAGCCACAAAGGCCTGCAGGTCACTGTTTGATCCTATGCTTCCCACCTAGAGATGGCCCAGAAAGGCTTGTTTATCTTTTCTTTCAGTCCAGATAAATTCTTGCCCTTGTTTATCTGCAGCTCAGAAAAAGGTGTTTATTAGGACAGTGAGGAAGGGAAAAGGAAGGAATGATCAGTGTTGCAGTAGAGTCAATGGACTGGGCAAAGGCCTAGAAGAGTGGAATTACCTGGTGTGTTTATTGGCAAATAGAGTGTGCTGAGGCCCTGATAGATGGTGACTTTCAAGCCTTCTGTCTATGGTGGTCTTGACCATGACTCTACCACTTTGGAGACACATGCTCTTGTTCAAGTTGACCTTGCTGTGTCTCAGTTTACCCATGTATAAAGCAGAAGTGATGGCAAGAGCACATCTTGGCTAGGATTAAATGAGATGCCGGCCTTAGAGCCCTCGGCCATGGGAACACAGTAGGTAACTATTTCTCCAGTGAAATTATGCCATGGGGTTTTAGGAGCTAATTGTATACATTGATAGTTCTGTGGCATCAAAGTTTCTTAAAGTTTTTGTTTACTTGCACCTGTGTGAGTGTGTGTGTGTGTTTGTGTTTCTGTGTGTATGTATTCCAAGGTCTCTTGATGGTGCAGATAGATGGCCATCAGCTTTAAGTGGTTGGCTGCCATATTGAACATGGGCTGGCAGGCTTTGCAAGCAAGCACCATTAACTGCCAAACCATTTTCCCAGCCCTTACTTCAATACCTTTCTTTCTCACACCACCTCTTTTATTTACTTTTTGAGACAAGATTTTTTATATATACTATATAATCTAGTCTGACTTTAAACTCATGATCCTCCTGCCTCAGCTTCCTGAGTGCTGGGATTAGAGGTATGTGCCACTAGACCCAGTCCCTCAAATTGATCTCTCATATTAAAAACCTTAAATTGGGGCTAAAAAGATGACTTAGTGGTTAAGGTGCTTGCTTGTAAGCCTGACTGCCCAGGTTTGAATCCCCAGTACCCACATAAAGCCAGATGTGCAAGGTGGCACATGCATCTGGAGTAGGTTTACATTGACAAGAGGCCCTGGTGTAACCATTCTCTCTTGGTCTCAGTGTGTCTCTCAAATAAAAATCTTTTAAAACTTTGACTGTGTGGGAAATCTAATCTTTGTGTCAAGATTAAGCAGCTGAATTAGGCTGGAAATTTCAAATCTGCATTTCTGGGCTGGGAAAAGGACTCAGTGGTTAAGAGTGCTTTCCACTTAATCATGAGGACCTGGGAGGGCCTGAGACTACCTGAGTTCTACTCCTCAAAGCTCATGTAAAAACCTGGGCATAGCCATGCACATCTGTAATCCCAGTCCCTGCCTAGGGTGGGGTAGTGGGGTAGTGGTAGAGATTAGAAAATTGTTGGGGCTCGCTAACTAACGAATTCAAGCTCTGGGTTTAGGGAGAGACCCTGTCTCAAGGGAGTACATGGATGAACAATAGAGAAGGGCACCTGAGGTGGTTCTCTGGCCTCCACATGCACGCACACAGCACACCACACATATTCTACACATGTTTACACAATAACACACACACACACACACACACACACACACACACACACAACCTGCAATTCTTTGAATCTGCAACAAGAGTAAAGTGAAACAAAATACTGATGCTAAGAGGATGGATTTTGTCAGTGCTGTTAATAATAATTCTTCTGTTTCCTTCTAGAGTTGTCTCCTCTTCTTTCAAATTTTATTTTAGTTTAGTTTTGAGATAGGGTCTCATGGACCCTATCTATATTGACCTCAATATGTAGCTGAAAAAGACCTTGATGTCCTGGTGCTCCTACCTCCATCTCCTGAATGCTGTGATTACATGTGTGCACCATCCTGGGTGGTTTATGCAGTGCTGGAGGTGGGACATAGGGCTTTGCTCATGCTGGGCAAGCATTCTGCCCACTGAGCTACATCCCCAGCTCTAAGTTTTACTCTTTACACCTTCATGCTGGAGATTAGCTCACATGCCCTGCCTTTAGGAAAACCTTCCTCAGCCTCCACCCATCCCAGACAAACAGAAAGTGAGGTCAGGTTACCCTGTAACATATATCATCCTTATACCACTCACCATTCATCACCATTATTATCTAACAAGTAGATATCTGAATAAATGCTTCAACTCTCCCCCAGCACCACCAAGAGCACCAGTTCTAGAGGTCTTACCTGCCTATTGTGGTTGCTAGGTACCTGGCACTTGTCTGCCTCTTAGGTATCCATTATATGCTGAGTGAAGGAATATTGGCCACATGATGATAATTCCTAATGATAGTGACCAAAAAACTAAGCATGGAAGCCAACACCTGTCACCCAGTGCTTGGGAGGCCAGCCTGGGCTATGGAGTGAGACTCTCTCATTCATATATATATATTCTTTAGAGGTAAGGTCTCATTCTAGCTCAGGCTGACCTGGAACTCACTAACTATGTAGTTCAGGCTAGCATGGCGATCCTCCTCTCAGCCTCCCCACTGCTAGAATTAAAGGTGTGCATCACCACACCTCCCTAAATGATATTTTAATACTAATTTTAACCTAGAGAGTTAAGAGAAAGAGGGCACTTAGATGGAAAGTAAGACACACCTTAGAGTATGTGTATGCTTCTATAAGAGTTGCAGAAAGTAGGACATACCTAAGCATGGGTATGGCTCCTCAAGATAGTCACCAGGTATGTAGCCACTAGATGGTGTCACATACATGCTATTTGGAAAGGTTTCCAAGAATCCTGCTTTGCTTTTTCCTTTTTTTTTTTTTTTTTTTTTTTTTTTTTTTTTTTTTTTTTTTTTTTGGCAAGAGGGATTATAGACATATAAAGGTATGCCAAAAGGTGCCTTAAGTGAGGTTGCAACTTGTGGTGGTTTGATTCAGGTGTCCCCCATAAGCTCAGGTGTTTTGAGTACTTGATTCCCAGCTGTTAGCAGTTTTGGATTTGAAACCTTATTTGAGGTATGTTGTTGGGGCAGGCTTATGGATATTATGGCCAGCTTCCACTTGCCAGTGTTTGGCACACTTTCCTGCTACTATTGTCTACCTGCTGCTAGCCAGGAGGTAATGTCCAGCCTCTGCTCATGCCACGTTTTCCCCTGTCATCATGGAGCTTCCCCTCGAATCTTTAAGCTTAAAAAAAAAAAACCCTTTTCTCCCATAAGCTGCTTTTGGTAAGGTGCTTTGTGTAAGAAATAAGAAGGTGGGCTGAAGAAATGGCTTAGCGGTTAAGGTGTTTGCCTGCAATGCAGAAGGACCTGAGTTCAATTCCCCAGTGCCCATATACAGCCAAGATGCACAAGAGGGCGCATGTGTCTGGAGTTCATTTGCAGTGGCTTGGAGGCCCTGGTGTGCCCATATATTCTCTCTCTCTCTCTCTCTCTCTCTCTCTCTCTCTCTCTCTCTCTCTCTC